>CAUYON010133248.1:0-15176 GCA_963573935.1 Arctocebus calabarensis
AGCTACTAGGGAGGCTGAGGCAAGAGAATCGCTTAAGCCCAAGAGCTGGAGGTTGCTGTGAGCAGTGTGACGCCACGGCACTCTACCCAGGGCGATAAAGTGAGACTCTGTCTCTACAAAAAAAAAAAAAAAAAAAGATAAAGCAGGGTGCATTTGACCCAGACCTTGCTTCATCTTACCTACAAAATGCTTCAAACTAAAGTTCATTCAGAAGCCATCAAGTTATCCATTATGTCTTGGTCTTTGTGTGTCTGTTGTGAACTGTGAATTTATTTAAAATTCAAAATATTGGGGTGGGAAAGCCTAACTTGTTCAAATTAGGCATCATCTTCCAACTTGACTAAATCCCTCATGAAAAACTAACTCATGGAGCCAAAGGTAATTGATTTATAGGCTAACTTTACTTCTGATTAGTCACAGAGGAAGGCTCTCTAAAAGCTCTGTGGTTCATAAGAGTTGGGAACAAAGCTGTTTCCCACAGGAGCAGATGCCACGATTGGTTTGTCATGATTGGTAAGCTATTTTCAGGCACTCTTCCTGAGCTCCTTACCTTCTACTGAACCGACTGCATTCTGATATCTACTTGCTCCAACTAAATTCTCCTTTGCAGATCCCCAAACATGGTCCATTAACACATTGTTCAAACTCTGGTCAGTGTTATCCTGGTCTGATCCACATGTAGTATTGAACCTATGACAGAGAACTTCCTATTTGACGATCTTTCTGAGAAGATTTTGGTAAATGTCAATGAGCACAGAATTAATACAAGATAATGAAATTTATATGTTAAGATACAACTTCAGTATAAAAAGTCTGAATGGGAAATATTGATGAAAAGATAAAAGCAAAAAAGCTATAGGAGAAAAATGTTGCCTCCTCTAAAATTTAGAAGAATATTTAAGTCCTTCACTCCCATGCAAAAATAAGATAAATATGGAATAAATACAAATCATACTTTTCCTTATGGTGAGCAAATAATATTGTTTGCAAATGAGACTTATGTACTGAAATTCAGAGAGAAAAGGATATTTCATAGGTGAGCATATGGCCAGAGCAGCTTCCATACCTCGAGGCGACTTTCTAAGAAGTAGAAACTGCTCTTAATGATTGTATAGATTGAAAAGATAGAATTAATAGGAAAATGTCCAACTGCAAAAGAAATTGCTTACTTCACAATTGACCTTTCCACTCCACGTCCCTGATTTTGTAAACAAGGCAGCTAAAAAGCAGAGAGAAATCACATAGTCACACACATTGTGGCAATGTTTGGACTCTGGGTCCCTAATGGAATTGCATATAACTAGGAACTAGTAAACTAAAAACACCTGAATCTAAAGGCCAGGTTAAATACTTAAATGATCAAAAAGGCAGTAGCAACAGTAGCTCAGCAGCAGCAATAAAGTAGATTGAAGTTGGAGTAATCACAGTTGAGTTCAATCTCATTAAAACTGTAGCTCAACTCTAACTCACTTAAACTTAAGACCTTAAGAATCTGAACAATCAGTTGCCCACCCCCTAATAACCAGACTGAGGGAAGGGCTCAGATTCTTTTCAGGAATGAAAAATGAACAACCACCATAAGGCAAAGCATTCTCTGCTGTGTCCTGAATATACTAATAAATTATAAGACTTGAAGGAAGGAGAAAAGTGTGATCCATTAGCAGGAAAAATCACAATCAATAAAACCAGACACATAGATAAGCCAGTCATTAAGATAGCAGGTCTATTAGTCTTCACAGGCTGCCATAACGAAATATTACAGACTCAATCACTTACACTATACATATACGTACATTTACCTACAGTGGAACCTCCAAGTTGACCACTTCCCTATATTGATCACGTCCAAAAATGGACCTAATGTTCAAAGACTGGACACATACTGTATGGACATTTCAGCATAGCAGGGCTAGTTTTTTTATGTTGACCACCTCCATATGTTAACCAGTTTGTTATAGTCTCTTGGATGGTCCACTTACAGAAGTTCTACTGTGAATATATATATATATATTTTCACAGTTCTGGAGTCTTAAGGTTGGGGCTCGTATTGTTTCTAGTGAGGGCTTTTATCTTGGCTTCCATCTAGCTCTCTTATTGCTTTCTTCATAGTGGAATTTCCTCAGACTACATGCGGGGAGAGATGGACATGAGCACACTATCTGGAGTCTCTTCTTTTAAGGACGCTAATCTTACTGGATGGGGGCCCAACCTTTATGACCTAATTTAACCTAAATTATTTTCTTACAGGCCCATTTCCAAATATAGCCAGATTGAGGATTAGGACTTCAATATATGAATTGGGGAGTGATAGAAGCATTCAGTACTTAATAGCAGAAAAGGAATTCAAAAATCTATAATCACTTTAAAAATGTATGGGTTTAAAGAGTGAAGATTTGGCCAATTCAAGAAAGAAATGGAACATCTAGAAAAAACTGAACAGAATACTATTTCTTCAGTAATAAATTCATCAAAGGGAATGAACTGCATAAGGGAAAACATTATAGAATTTAAAGGTAGTGCAATAGAAATTATCCAAAGAAAAGCAGAGAGAGATACATCAATGTGAATCCCACTGTGCAAAAATATCAATGTTAGAGTCCCAGAGGAGAAAAGAGAAATACAGTAGTAGAAAAAATATGTGAGAAAAAAATGGTAAATTCTTTTCCAAATTTAATTTAAAACATCAGTTAATAATTCCAATAATTTACAACAATAGCACCAAGAAACTGAAGATGCTACAAACCCAAGGCCATGTAAGATTAATACAGAGAAAACCACAGCCAGTGAAAAAATTTCAGTCAATTATATGAAAACTCAATCAAAGATAAATAATAAGAGAAGGCAGAGAGAAAAAAATGACACATTTTTATAATAGAACTAAATTATAAATCCGGAAGTAAAGGTACTTGGAAAATCTCCATAAGCTTGAAAATTAATACACTTTCAAATCATCTCTGACTTAAGACATAAAAGACAAAAATATTTTTAACTGGATAATAAGGAAAACACCACATTATGAAATTTGTGGGAAGATTACTAAGTCTACACCTTTATACTGAAAGAAGAAAAAATTGAAAGCAATTATCCAAACACCCACTGTAAGAAAGGTGAGAAAGTACAATAAATTGAATGCACTGTAAGTAAAGGAATAAAATAGTAAAAGTAAAATGAAAATCAATAAATTGATAACAAAGGAAAAGTTTACAATGAGAAGCTGGTCCTTGAAATCACTAATAAAATTGTTAAACTACAATAAAAACTACTTAAACAAAATAGTGACTAGAATTATAAATACTAAGAATGTATACTGTGGCATCATTGCATGTCATACAGGTATTAAAATTATAATTCATAAATTTTTGCAACAACTTGCACTGGTAAATTAGGAATATAGATGGGAGGAATTAATGACATTAACATCTTATTGAGATAAAATAAACAGTATATTTTTATGGCCAGGTTGCATAATCTTCTACTTTTGTAAATATATAAAACAGGACTGCATAAATAAATCAGTTGGAAAATCAAGTCAAGACTATAGATCTAATACCACTTCATAAATTGTGCCTCTCACGTGATGTTTTTCTGTGTATTTTGGAAATTGTTTGACTTACAATTTCAGTAATAGAAACTTCATTCAGAAAATGAATTTAAGTAATTTGTAAGTCAAACAAAATAATTTCAGTAATAGAAATTTCATTCCAAAAAGACCTAATAATCTGTTAGGGTATGCCTCTAGTTTCTTATATTCAGCTAATATTTATAGTATTCCTGTTGCACAATTTATACTTTATTTATTTATTTATCTTTATTTTATTTATTATTTTGAAGTTTTTGGCTGGGGCTGGGTTTGAACCCACCACCTCTGGCATATGGGACTGGCGCCCTACTCACTGAGCCACAGGCGCTGCCCTATACTTTATTTTTAAATGTTATCATTTAACGGTTTCAGTTCTTACTAAGACTGTCAAGGATAGCTTTGGTAACCTATGTAGCAATCAGAAGTTTCATCTCAGTGAAATGATTGTTTTATCCAACGCATTCTGATTCATGGGCCCTTCTTCAGTCTAACTGTTGCTTTTAGCAATTGTCAAAATCTTTTAATTGTATGAGAACCAAGAGAAGTTTTACTCCATCTGATGTTTTCTCCTCCCGGGTGAAAAAAATGCATATGGTTGTAGAAGTCCAGTGCTTCTCTGTTCCGAAAAATCCCATTAGCCAATATGGGATCTATATGATCAATCAGTACTGTGAATATATACCAGACTTTTCTGAGCAGGGAAGAAAAGAGATAGATTTTATCACATACAAGGAAGGACAACTTTGGAGGTATAAGATTGAAGTTTTAATTAAGTTATATATTCCCTTGTATATATATATTAAAAAAAGAGAGAGAGAAAGAATAAAAAGTATGTTTCCCAGGGCTGTGACCTCAATGTCACACCAAATTTCCATTTTTCACCTCTGAAACATTTCTCATATACAGATTATTTTCATATGCTTTAAGTATGACACCTCACCAGTTATGAACAAGTTAATTGAGAATATACTGTAGCCTCCTAATTGATAAATACAACTTCATTATGACTTTGTGAGTGGGCATGTGTATGAAATTTAGCAAAATACTAAAGGTGATTGTATCTGTGATGTTTATTTATGGGCTGGGTTGATAATATTTAGATGAGTAATCAAAGGAAGACATGCATAATTCTTACCTCATTTTATATTTACTTGCTTTTATCAGTAAAATTACATTATTTTAATCAGGATTTTTCACATAATATTTGTGCTATTGGCATAAATGCTAAGTTAGATAAACTATTCTGATTTGTTCATTTTGAAGAGAATTCACTCTGCTAAAGAAACAGCAATTAAATTGTCCATACCATTTTTTAAAGCAATATTTACATTGAGAAATGAACCATGAGTTTGACATCTGTTCAAATGTTATAAGTGGGTAGTTGAAGATTATTACAATCTAAAAATTATAAAACATGGTACAAACTATGTCACATAATTGTGATATATGTTATCTTTATCTTTAGACTTGTTTAAAGAAATACCTACCTCCATAAAATATGTTAACTGTGTATTTATTTAAAATTTCTTAATGCTGGGATAGTATAAATGAAGCAAAAAATCACAAAATATTTTTCAATTTGTTCAAATCTGTCACCAATGGGAATGGTACTTTTGCCTGCAATGGCCAGTGATTGAATATATAGAAATTACTTTGAGGAATATTAGCACATTTTCCTTTCATAGTCAAACAAATATTTTTGCTTCACTAGACTTCTTTTCTTTTCATAATTGAAATAGTATTTTGGCTATACTATTTCTTTGACTTGAAAAATAAATTTTTTCAAAATTATTTAAAAAACAATAATAATGTTTGAAAGTGAAATAGTAGAGTTAATATTTTGAATGTTTTGTAAAATTTTCTATATTGTTAATAGCAAGCAAAAATTCATAACCACATAACTGCCCTATGATTGCACAAATGTACACAGCTATGATTTAATAAAAAATAAAAATTTAAAAAAACATCAAAATTAATTCTGTTTATGTCAAAGCCTACATTTACTGTTTAAGATCTTCTCTGGGTCATGTATTTTGTATAAATAAAATTACATATACTGGGTCATGTATTTTGTATAAATAAAATTTAGTTATCTGAACAGTGTCTTGTTGACCTTCTTATTGTATCTCTGAGATTTGTTATCAGGGCAAATGTTGTATGTGCTACATGTCTTTCACTTCATATGTAATTTCACATCTCCTTCCATATTTTATGTAAAAATATAAAACTAGAAATACCCTAAGAATGCCAGTAATTTGAACCACCTATTTAGAAATAGGAATTCCTCTACAAAGAGAGTTTACATGACTGTGTACATGCATAGATCTGTTCACATTTTCTTCCCATATAAATCAATCTTTTTGACTCATCATTCTCAATTCTTTGAAACTTTTAAATTGTTTTGGTGAAGCGACATAATTGATATATAACTTTTTTTAAGGTTGAAGTCCTTTTTTCCTTCTTCTTTTTTCTTTGTCCCTCATTATTCCTTCTTTCCTTCCTTCCTTTATAGTCCATTTCCATGAGTGCTACACCTATGGGTTGATTTAAGTTAGCATCCATAGATCTTTCTCAGCCTTGAGTGATTTTGTCTACATACGTCTAGTTTTTACTAATTACCAATTCGCCTTTTCATTCCTTTTTTCACTAGATAGCTATGAAAACAGAAAGTACGCATCAGTTAAATGTGGTATTATTCTCTATTTCTTCCCACTAAAAATGACTTATTTCTAAATACCTCACATTCACAGTGATGGGTGTTGTGAGTGGAGGCCATTATTCAGTAAATTCTAGATTCCATCTGATCTATGCACATAACCAGATCAGACTAAAGTTTGTATAGAAATACACACTATAACCTCTAAATCAATTCAACATCACAGTAAACTACTGGTTAATTGATCCATTAGAGGGAACTGTGTCATTTAGCTTCTCTATATTACCCAGGCCGAGCTCACAAATCAGCAAGAGTCTAATTCCAAGTTCAGTGTTTCCTCCCAGCATTGGTCATTAGCGAGCACCTTATCTGAGAAGTGTGCCTAAAAATATATTATCTTGCTCAGAGGTGTTCTTATAGGATATCTGCATTATGTTTGACTTGTTCCCAGAAGATGTAGAGATGATCAGATTAAGATCTTCTTGAATTGGGTTTAGAAACTCGTTGATGTGTTTTCTAATTCAAATATGGAAAGGAATGAAATAAGTCCATTCTCATATTATACTGCAGTTACCTACTAAGAAGTCCAGAGGATCAATAAAAATAGTAGAAGCTCACAAAATACACATACATATAAAATATTCTAGTTGTGCATGAGTTTTTCTTTAGATGGTTCCACGATCTTTGAATGCATTTTAAGCTGTCAGATAGGCTGAAATATAAACATTTTTGTTTAATGGTTAAATAATAGGAATAGACACAAAATTTTAATTGCTGAATGTATTTTATAGTTTTGATGCAATTTAAACATGTATATTCATAAATTTTACCTTTGAATTAATGAAGCAACTGATTCAGACAAAACAAATAAGACACGTCCCATATCTGTATTTAATTTACTTGGTAATGCATTTTCAAAAGATCAAAGTTCTATCAAGACACATGCCAATTCCAATTTTTAATTGAAAGCTGTGTAAGATAATTGTAGATCCATATGCAGTTATAAGAAACAATGCAGAGATATAAAAGTACACTTTGCCTATATTCTCCAAGATAACATTATGAAAAGCTGTAAGACCACAACCAGGATATTAACAGTGACACAATCTACTTAGCTTTTTTATATTTCCCAAGTTTTACCTGTACTTATTTATATTGGGTCTGTATTAATTTCTATATACTTCTATACATGTAACTAATATAGGTTTACGTATCCACCACTACAATCAACACCAAAAGAAAGAATTCCTTATGTTGCCACTTAGATCACACCAACTCCATTTTGCCCTCTTTATGTTCAGTTTTTCACCTGTGGGAGCATTTACCCATCATAAAAATTTTCAACAAGTTAAAGAAAAAGGGAATTACCTTAAATCGATAAAGTGAACCTGAAAAAAAACACAGTTAAGATACTTGATACAGAAAGATCGAATCATTTATCTTTAAGTTTAGGACAAGGCCAGAATGTTTGCTGTTATCATTGATCTTAGTACTAGAAATTCTGTACTATGGCAAGAAAAAGGAATAAAATTCATAGAGATTGATAAGAAAGAACTAAAACTATCCCTATTTTTTGACTCCATATAAAATTTCATAGAATATACAAAAATATCCTATAACTAATAAGTGAGTTAAGAAAAATTGCAATATACAAGATCATTGTACACAAACAAATTAATGACATTTCTATATGCTGACAATGTGGTAAACAAAATTATAAACTAACGACCATTAGGGACAGGTGCATTGATTGCCTAACTGCTGTAATCCTAGCACTCTTGAGTAGCTGAGGTGGGAGGATTGTTTGAGCAAGAGAGAGAGACCCTGTCTCTACTAAAATAGAAAAATTAGCTGGATGTTGTGTTGCAGGGCTGTTGTCCCAACTACTGAAGAGGTTGAGGCAGGAGACTCAAGGAGAATCATCACTACTGTACTTCTAAGGGGCAACAGAGTGAGGCGCTGCATTAAAAAAAGCAAAATAAAAGACCATTTAGACTCACTTTAATAAAAATTAAATACTTAAACATACACTTTACAAAACATAAAAAGATCTGTTTGTGGAAAATTATTAAATTCTAAGGAAATAAATGAAAGATGATATAAATCCATAGAGAGCTTTGCCATGTCCATGTGTTGGAAGTCTTAATGTAGAACATATGTCAATTCTTGGTGGCACTTGTGGCTTAGTGGGTAGGGCACCAGCCCCATACACTGAGGGTGGTGGGTTCAAACCCAGTCCCGGCCAAACTACAACAACAATAACAACATCAAAAAGTAGCCGGGCATTGTGGCAGGTGCCTGTAGTCCCAGCTACTTGGGAGGCTGAGAGAAGAGAATCGCCTAAGCCCAGGAGTTGTGATGCCATAGCACTCTACCGAAGGTGATAAAGTGAGACTCCGTCTCTACAAAAAAGAAAAAAGTCAATTCTCCAGTTAATCTATAGGTTTAAAACAATTTCTATTAAAATCTTAGCTAGGTTGTTCGCATATATACACAAGCTTATTCTAACAAGTGTGTGGAATATCTACAAATTTAATAATTTAGAAATCTCATACAGTAATGCAGTTGAGTTAAAAACTAATAAATTTATAAAACTTTCAATGGGCTACAAACACTATTTTTTCATTTCCTCTTGTAATATAACATGAACAATATTTTGATACAATTATCATATTCTGTTTTCTATAGTAAAAAGTGAGCACATTTAACCTGACATAGTACAGTTTACTGTTTCTTGCATAATCTGGGGGAAATTTTACCTGCTATACTAGTTTTTCAGTAAATCATCAACAAAAATCACTCATGTGAGAATTTTATGGAGTGTCCAGTTGTTTTTTTTTTTTTTTTTTTGAGACAGACCCTCAAGCTGTCACACTGGAGAGAGTGCTGTGGCATCACAGCTCACAGCAACCTCCAATTCCTGGGCTCAAGCGAGTCTCCTGCCTCCGCCTCCCAAGTAGCTGGGGCTACAGGCGCCTGCCACAATGCTCGGCCGTTTTTTGGTTGCAGTCATCATTGTTGTTTGGTGGGCCCGGGCTGGATTCAAACCCGCCAGCTCAGCTGTATGTGGCTGGTGCCTAAGCCCTTTGAGCCACAGGCGCCAAGCCGGAGTGTCCAGTTTTATAGGAAGAAATTAGATAGCATGTAAAAATTTTTGCTAAAACCTCAAAGAAAGGAGTAGACCAGTGGAGAAGATTATGTTATTTATTCACATCATGTGAAAAGTGTAAAATAGTAACAAATTATTGTAAAGAGGCTTCTAAGTGGTTTGGCAAAAGTCTGTTGTAATTAAAAAATAATTCCCTTTTGTCTGTGCCTTAAAACAAAAATAAACAAAATTTAAGAAAAATTTTAAGTGAACAGGAATGGTCCTGGAAGGCCACAATCAAATATTATGATGATTATGTTAATAATATTTATAAATCATTTAGAACAATTTCTTGTACAAAAAAGTACTTATCATGCTAATAAAAATAAATATAATAAGAACCCTAACCTGTGAAATCAGTACAAGTGGCTCCAAATCCTGACTCTACCCCTTAATTGTATGCCTTTGGATAAGTTCCTTAAACTATTTGAACAGCATGTGTTATCTCCAAATTGAGAATAAAAACATCTAACCTGTTTTGTAGGAAATAAAGGATGCAGTGGTTTACACACGTAGTACAATGCCAGAAGCATAACAAATGGTTGATAACCTGTAGACGTTAGGATTATATGACCACACTATTCACTTAGTTAGGTATTCAGTGTCATGGTCCTGAGTTATACACCTGAATTGAGTTAGCATGTACAGAGATAGACTCACACTAATATGAATGTCTTTTATAATTCGTTAGCGTCTAGAAGTCTTGTAATTACAAAATGAGAGAGGGTAGCTGCAAAGTTTTCTCAAGAATGATTTTAGTCAAGAGAGCCTTAGCCTAAGACTCATGGAACATGCATCGTTAATCTGAGCCTAACTGCATAAGTGTTTTTTCTTTTGTAAGTCACTTCATCACTCTGGATCTTTGTTTCTTTATCTAAAAACGTATGTCGATGTTAACACACTATCAGTTTAGCCAATTCACAGGGTTGTGGACATGATCAAAAGAGATAATGAATACTTGTGAATTTCCAACGTTATGAAGCACAATATTAAAAAGAATAAGCCATGCTGAGTAGTTATATGAGCAAACCTACCTAATCATCAACACACCAAATGCCCAAACGACGCTGATAGGAAGTGTGGTTACATGTGCATCTGGTGGCCAGATGAGGTACAACAGTAATAAGAGCCTTAAGCAGTAAGCATAGGTAAGGCCTTTTTTTTGTTTTTTTAATTTTGTAGGAAGATCAGAAACAGAATAACTGTTAAAAACTGCTGGTGAAACTTTACTATGGAACAATTATAGTAATTTGTATGAGGAAAAATACTGTCACTATTAAAAGTGCAGTCTCTTGTGGTGGTGATATGTAAAAGGTCAGCCAGTTGAGCAATATAGACACACTGAGTATGGATGTCAGAAAATAAAATATTTCTCTTTTTGGAGTGAAATAGCCAGAAACATCAAGGTGTTGATATGTATGGAGAAAGAGAGAGAGAGAGAGAGAGGTGTGTGTATATATTTATATATAAATATATTTTTCCTTCTTTACACAGCCACACAAATGTATTTTTTCTGTGAAGTGATTATTTCAAATTTAAAAAATCATTTAACACTTAAATTGCTTACAAAGCTGGTGCTGACAGTGTTGATAAAGTGTTTCTCATATATAATATAGCATGTAATATGAAGATATTAGATACATAATATATATGCTATATTACTCTAACATTCTGTTCCCTTATCCCACTCATCTCAGTAGATAACATTTTAAAAAGAGGGCAGAGGATTATGCTAAAATTTGAATTATTTAATCCAGTGGTAACATTCAGTTATATAAATTTATTTAGCATGAATGGAATAAAGTTCATTATACTGCTGGTTGTACTTTATTGTTTAATTATAAAAAAAGGAAAATTAAATAATGATAAATTTCAATTTTTACAAGAAAAATGTCTTTTCAACTTTCCCTTAACATGGTCATTTTAAAGAAATACAGAAATTTCTAAAATACAGAAATATCTGGATCACAGCCATATTCATTTAACAGAAAATAATACAAAAGTTAGTCAATATTCAGTTCTATTTTAAATAAATTCTTTGAATTTTCTAACAGGCGCTTATTTTAATTTAAAAAATGACTGGAAAGGGGCATGTCATGATTATATTAATGCGGAATTTATGGTGAACTATACCGACTAAGTTTCAAAGATGTGACGTAAAAATCTCATAGCTAAAAAGAGATATTGAGAAGATTTGATGGTTATATGGATTCAGGTGAGTTAATAAAGCATTGTTGTTGTTCTTAATCAAAAATAACTTCAAATTATTCAACCATTGTTAGTGTAAATTCCATATTAGAAATTTAACTAAAATAGAACACAAAAATGATTTTAAAAATATTGTAAATGTACTTAAAAATCACATTACTATATAAACTGTTCAACATATAATTTCCACTATTAAGCACAAATAAAAATTTAAAAAATGGAAAATATTGCAAAAGATGAGAGGAAATAAAGCACTGATATTCCCAATTTCAAATCATCACTCCAAACACTTTTGAAAAACGAGGACTCACACTGATGAAAGGAGGGTAAATCATAACCTTTGGTAACTTAGGGTATATTAAAATCCAGCTCTAATATATTGTTTGAAAATAACAAAATAACTTTCACCCACTGTTAAATAAAATTGTATGGGAGCAAAATATCAATATATCAGATCTCAAATGTTCACATTACTATTTAAGTTTGAGACAAATGACTTCTAATGAAAATTAGAGATTTTCACTAAGAGGTATGCAATATTAAAATTTTTGATCGTATCTGTGGATGGAATATCACTAGTGACGTTCAAAAATGATTTACCTGAATTTACACGTAGTTGTTTGATGTGAGTGACATCATATAATGCATAAATTAATGAATAATACTCCATTAATTGTCACAAAGGGTTCTCACAACCACCAATCAAAAATATGGCAAACCCAGAATAAACTGGTGAACAGAAAAATACCCAAATGTGCACACTTAGCCATCTGCCTACTTGTCTAGTGACAGAGAAAATTTTCAGGAGTCACTTTCAAAGAGTTTATATATGTCAATTACAGCTGTCAAAATTCAAAGGCGTAGAAGAACAGCTTACAGTTTATAGGCTATGCTGATTCACACCTTGAATAGTAGGAGTTTTATTCAGTGGTGCAGGGGCAACTGAGCCAAGTTCCCATTTACACATTATTCTCCAATGACCTCTGCAGCTATCAAATTTATTGTTTTGTTTTCAATCTACACAGTATATGGTTTTGATATAAGGAGAAAAATTGATTGAGGCACTAGTCTATATTTATTTTATCAGCTAAGAGATCCAGAGCAACCTGCAAATGTATGTATCACTAACTCTTTAAGTCTAGAGTAATTCATTTATTTATTCATACATTCATTCACAGCTGGTTTTGAAAACCCACTGCATACTCCACCTATATTTACCAATGGCCTAATTATTTTGACAAATACTTTCAGTTATTTTATATTATTCATTTATTTTCAATTAAGAAACACTTGTTCTTTCTTACATTTCCAAAATTACCCTTTTGATTCGTGTGAGGCTGTGTGGAACTATTTTTTCTCCCCTAGGTCTGTTCTATTTTGCTTGTTATAAGACACAATTTTACCTCAGCATTTTTTATAAACCCTTTTCTAAATATGTTGGCATTTTTGTTCTTGATTTTTTTTATTAGACTAAAGGCTTATGTTCTGGAAAACATTGTATGTCTAATAAAATATAACAGGGATTTCATCCACTAATTTCTGAACACAGATAAATTAGTATTCTAGAAGCCAATTTGCTGCTGAAAGTTAGCCTTTTCTGTTATAAGTATGTTTATATATATATATATATATATCATACTTGCCATACCTAACTAAATCAGAATTGAGAAGCTAGGTAAAAAAAGCAGTTGGGATGCACATGTCACCGGCTCGAAGAATTAAATTTTTCTGTAGTCTCAATCTGAAATGGCCTCCTGTAAACCGAAGACCAGCCTGCTAGCTGCTGTCATGAGTTATGTGGTTCTAAAACCAGTTTTGACTACTACCAGAGCTTGTCAGCTCCCAAAAAGTTTTTCTTGTGCCAATGAAGTTTCTTACAATACAAGGTATAACCTTTCTTGTTCTCATGAAATCTCAACCTTCTCTTTGTTCTTTGGAAGTACTGAGGACTCAGTCCTTTTCTTTGCTTTTTTTCTTCGGGCAGTCTCTTTGTATAGACATTTATTATTCACCATTGGAGGAGGTAGATTTCTTTGGCCATTTGCAGTCATTTGCATTTGGCTTAGTTTATTGAGAGTGAGAGGGTACAACAAGGCTCTACCTCAAAATAGTCGACACTTTTCTCACGGTAGATGATTTTGTGTTTATTTCTAGGGCCTTTATTCTTCTCCAGGCAATGGATACATAGAATATACACTTTTCTTAGTATTTATTATATACTTTAAGGTATACAACATGATGTTTGACATACATATACATAGTGAAATGATTACTAGAGTCAAACAAAGGAATCTACCATTGAACAACTTCCCTTTTTAGTTTTGATGATAAAAGTAACTAAAATATACTTTTATCAAATTTCCAGTATCTAATATGACATTAGTATATTATATAATTATATAATATGATATTATTACATCATTTCAAACTGTACATTTGATCTCTAGACTAATTTAACCTACATAACTCAACCTCTATGCTCTCTGACCTCTGTATCCCCACTCCCTCCCAAATCCACACCAAGGTAGCCATATTTCTTCTCTGTGTTTTTATGTATTAAAGTTTTTTTTTTTCTCTGTTTTGGGTTTTAGGTTTCACACATGCATGGGACCAGGAAATATTTGCATTTCTGTGTTTAACTTCTTTCACTTAGAAGAGAAAATCCAAGTCTCTTTCATGTTGTCACAAATGACAGAATGCCCATTTTTAATGTAAAATATCACTCTAGTGGGTAATATATATATAAAATATGTTTTAAGACATACATATGTGTCAAGAAATTCTGACGTCTATCAAGAAGATGTGCATGTACCCACACACATATTTCTTTATTCATTTGCCTGTTGACTATACTTGGTTGTTTCCACACCTATGACCTTCTGCATAATGTGATGAACCTGGGGGTACGGGTACTGTACATGTTGGTGATTTCATTTGCTTTAGGTATATACCAAGGGGATGAATTGCTAGGTTATATATATAATAGTCACACTTTTAGTTTCTTTATCCATATTGTTTTCCACAATGGCCACTGCAATTTGCATTCTCACCGACAGTGTATAACGCTTTATTGTATCCACATCCTCACCAACACTTGTTATCTCTTGTCTTTTTTGTAATAGATATTCTCACTGATCTGTGGTGATGTCTCATGGTGGTTTTGATCTGCATTTCTCTGATGATTTCTTTTTTTATTGAGAGAGTCTCTTTTTCTCCATTGCAACTTTATCCTGAAAATATGGTTTGCTGGTGGCATTCCTTGTTCAGCTTCGTGTAATTGATTTGAATCTGAGTTGACCTTGTTTTAACCAGTGGAATGAATAAGAAGTAACAGTCTGAAAATTCGAGGTTTAATCCTTTAAAAAGCCTGGCAGCTTCCACCTTTGGGTTCTTAGAATATAGAATCTAATGTCAGGTATTGCCGTTTGAGGCCGTTGTTCTATGTGGAAGAGAGAACTATGTCAAGGGAGCCAGGGAGGGTGACTCATGCCTGTAATTTCAGTGCGTTGAGAGGCTGAGGCAGGAAGGATGCTTTAGTATGGGAGTTTAAGCTCGAGACCAGTCTGGGCAACATAGTGAGACCC
>CAUYON010133249.1:0-37456 GCA_963573935.1 Arctocebus calabarensis
AGAAAGTATACACAAATGGAAATTACTGCGAATTTCCAAAAGGATACATCAGTTATGCTATTTAGTCTTATTTTTATCATAAAGTTTTCCTTCTACCTTCTTTAAGATACAAACCTAAATGCAAAATATCTAGTTCCCATACTTTATTCCATCACAGGATTGCTGCCCAATTTGAATTTTCAGTGTTCCTGCGTTTGTCCACCTGTGGATAAGAGAGCTTTTAGAGCAGTGATTCTCAACCTTCCCAATGCCACGACCCTTTAATACAGTTCCTCAAGTTGCGGTGACTACCCAACCAGAAAATTATTTCCGTTGCTACTTCATGACTATAATTGTGCTGCTGTTATAAATCATAATGTACATATCTGATATGGAAGATGTATTTTCATTGTTACAAAGGGGGCGTGACCCACAGGTTGAGAACCGCTGTTTTACAGGAAGGTCATACCCAGCTCTGATCTGTGGATGCAAATTTTACTAAGTCCACAGACCCAGTGTGTGTTTGCTTTTTTGCTTTACATTTTGAAATGCAAACTGATATATGTTATTTCATCACCAGTCACTTCACAATTTTGCTGTCTTGACTTTTTCCACTATTTCCAGTTTCTACAACTAAAGCTTATAGTGGAAAAAGTCAAAAAGAGAAAGTATAGGCGTTATCGCTTAGCAAATATTTTTCTTTTGCTGTCTGTGTCGTTATTTATCATCCCCACTGGGATGTTTCTAGCATGTGAGCAGGGGGAAGATGTGTCTGCCAAAAGGTAACCTGTTGTATTAATAGACTGAAGGCTTCTTAAAACATACAAATTTCACAAAGGCCTGTTCTGCCCTGCATAACTTCCTCCTGTCATGCAAGTCTTTGGGTAACAATACATCAAGTTCATCGAGGCAGTGTGTTTTGTGGCTGAAAATCAACAAATATTAATTTATCACCTCTTGCTTTGGCAATTTGATGGTTTAACGTAATAAATGAAGCAATGTCTTTGTTGAAAAAAATGCTTGCTGGTAATCTAATATAATTTCACTGAATTATCAAGGCAAGATAAATTATTAAAATTCTATAACTAATTTTTTAAAAAATCACCTATATGGCTGAAAAATGTGTGCAATGTTGATGTTGAATCTAGACTTTATGAAACTGAAAAAACATTTTCATTGCATTCCACGTGAATTATCCAAATAAGCCACTTTATGAATGGCGGGTACAGACAATAAATAAAAATTTTAAATTCTTTTTTGGCCATCTTTAGGAGGATAAACAACAAAGAAGATAGTGGGGGACAAAAGTGAATGCATTATTGCAGAATGCATTAACTTGGGGGGACACTTTTACTGCACATCAAACGATGCACTCATGAGTTTGTTGTAATAATGGTTAGAAAAGCTCCTTTTAAAAAAAGCAAATTTATTAAACACCTTCTTTGAGTCACTAAAGCTGAAATAATACCATTAATATTCTATTTCTACCTCATTATGAGTTAAATGGATTTTTCTGAGTTCCATGAAAAACTAGCTAATTTTTCTCTAAGAATGTGTTCTAGGGACAATGTGTTCCTAGCTCAGATTTTTAACTTAACAAAATTATCAAAGCAACAACAATGACAACACAACTTCTCTGTTCATCATGGTCATCCATGTCAATTTTCTCCTCTTTCTGGAGGCCGTCAGCACTTCTCTTATACCATTACTCTCACCAAAAGGTAAAACTCACTTCACAGAGACAATGGAAGAGAGTGGAGAGAAACTTCCTCCCACCGGAATAGCAAACCTACTTGCCATTACACTCATCAGCCTTTCTGTCCCCAGAGGAGCTGTTCCTTTTCCATTCTGGCCTCTGTGTGTCCATCTGTACTCTAGATTGTATCCTCTTCTGCCTTCTCGGGTAATTTGCGCCCCAATTATCTTTTTTGTGCTTTAATCCCCACATTACCCCCATATTAGATTCTATCCATTGGCATTTAAGAATGTTCAAGCAAACAAAAAAAATAAAAATGAAAACAATCAGCCTCCCTCTACACTTCTTCCTTCCAGAGCTATTGTCTGTCTCCTTTCCTTCAGTAGAAAATTCCAGAAAGAATTATCTTTACTCCTGTCTCTCTTTCTTTTCCTCACATTAACTCCTCAGCCCATTGTAATCTGGCCTCCACTGGAGTTCTGTCCAACTCCACTGAAAGACTCTCCGTAAAGACAATCCCCAGGAACCATCAACCGCTAAGTCTAACTGCATTCCAATTCTCAGCCAAAGGGAACCCTCAACAATACTCTTGTCCAATACTTTCTTCTAGAAGTCCCTCTTCTACTGTCCACTCCCCTAATTTCCCACTTACCTCTCCAGTTGGCTCACCCTGTCAATCAAGGCTAAAGCTTCCCAACATTTTGTTCTTGGCCGCCTTTTTTCCAGTTTCCTCAGAAATTTCATCCATTTTTTCCACTTGATTACTGTCATCCACACATCTGTGACTCAAAAAAGTACAATCTCCATTCCAAACGATTTCTCTATATTCGCTTGATTGTCACCAAGACACATGCAAACGCAAACCTAGACCAAATCAAACTCCTGATCTTCCTCCAAAATAGGATTCTTCTTGCCCTGTGTGAAGTCTGTCATCACTCATCCCATGATGAAAGTCTGAATCTTATGAGTTGTCTTGGACAAAGCTTTCTCCTTTATTGATAAAACTGTCTCCCTTTATTTGTGTATTCACCTCACAGTCCTGTTCATTATATTTTCTAAATACAGTGCAACTGCCATAGCTGACCACCTCCCTACATGAACCACCTCCATAAGTTGACCTAATTTTCATAGACCAGACATGCATTGCATATACCATCAGGACAGTAGGCCCTGTTGCTAGTGTTGACCACTCCCGGGTGTTGACCAATTTGTTACAGTGCCTTGGGCGGTCAACTTATAGAGAGGTTCTACTGTACATCTGGAATGCATCTTTTTCCTTTTTTTTATTGTTTCAGGTAAATTGAGGGTACAAAGAATTGGGTTACAATGTTTGCATTTGTTAGGTAAAGTCCCTCTTATAATATGTCCCACCCCCAAGAGGTGTGCCATATATCCTAACCTTGTGCCTATTAAGTGGCTCCTCCTCTTTCCCCATCCCTCATTTCTGCTCAGACCCCAAATTGATTTGAGTTTTTCTCCTATGTGGGCATGTATTAGATCGTCTACTGCTTCATATTAGAATTGAGTACATTTGATTCTTGCTTCTCCATTCTTGTGATACTTTACTAGGGAAAATGTGTTCCCACTCCATCCAGGTTAATACAAAATATGTAAAGTCTCCATCTTTCTAATACCTGAATAGTATTCCATGGTATTCTTATACCACAGCTTGTTAAGCCATTCCTGGATTAGTGGGCATTTAGGCTGTTTCCACATTGGGATACATCTTTTTCAATCTCCATCACATGATCCTTGTTTAAGCTCTTGTCAGATTCTATTAAAGTTACTTCATAACCATTCTCTCTACTTTCTCCTTTACTCCACTCAGAACTCATTCTACATGCAACAGCCAGAGTCATCTAATAAAAATAGGAAATAAAATTAAATTCTTTTAGCATAAATTCAACAATTCTTAACTGTTTTTGTGGTCTTTGTATAATAATTTAAAAGTCATTTTTTAGTGATTTCTTTCAAAATCCCTTATAATTTTAGTTCCCTATTTACATAAAACTATGATTAACTTTTAAGAGATCGTCATTCCCTCATTTAAAAAATCTGCATTTTTTAAAATGCCCTATTTAAAATAGTTTTTTTGAAATTTTGAATAAATTCCCTCTAATGATGTCTTTTTGATGTCATAAGTGTTGCTTGGTTATTATTTTAATTTTCCTAACTTAAAAGCAACCCAACCAAGATAGAATAATCTAAGATTATCCTTTCAGACAAATAACATGGTTACCAAATTCTAGCCCCAACTTCTAGTGCCAACACACATTTTGAATCTACCAACATGATTAAAAATTTATCATGGTCTTTCATCTTGTTTGTTGTTAATTGTGCTGTATTACAAAAATTTCACATTTTTTTGAAGTTTTTTTGTGTGTTTTTTTTTATTTTTGCTTTTAATTTCAGCTGGCTTTCACTCTTCTTAGTTTGGAGGGGTTTTGTTTGTTTGTTTGTTTGTTTTGTCCTTTCTGCCTTTAGTGGTTCTCTTGGCTGGTTGCCTCCCAAGTAGCTGGGATTATAGGCACCGGTCACAATGCCCGGTGGTCTTCTTTTCTGTTAGTAAAGACGAGGTCTTTTACTCTGGCTCACTGAGGCTTATGTTGGTCTCGAACTCTCAGAGCACAGGAAATCCACCTGCCTCGGCATCCCACAGCGCTGGGACTACATCCGTGAGCCACCATGCCCGGCCAAAATTTCACATTTTAAATTTGTTTTAACATCTTAGGTGATAGTCTTTTCTCCCATATTTGAAGAATTTTTCAAGGTAACTTTTAAAAGGCTGAAAACAAAGGATCAGAAAGTAAAGATTCCTTTGTTTAATGTTTTCCTTCTCTATCAGTGCAAATTAAGGAGATAACTATAATTGGGTTCTCAAAGGCACCTCTTGCATCATAAAGTCATTTGACAGAAATGCCATTTTTGATAGCATTATTTTTAAATACTAGTTTGTTTAAATTCCCACTTTTCCTCTTTTTCCGGTTACACTTCATCTGTTCTTATATTTCAAATGTGGGTTAGTTTCTACTAAAAATACGGTGTTTTATTGCTTTTCTGAAATATACGGGTTTGATGCTGTAAAAAAATTTAAAAACTTGACTAGACTTGATAACAGTTTTGAACTACCAACCTGAATCTCCATATTGTATCAATCTGAAGTACTTTGAGGAAGTTAGTGTCTCAAATGGCCTACTGGGAGCAATCGATTTCACCTTATTTCTAACAAATTGATGAGAGCTTGATGAAAGGAACCAGCATTTTACCCATCCAGTTTATTCTTAATGATGGTTCCAGCCTGGCTTGGGAGTCCTAGCTGAGGGCCTGACCCCAGCTGAAGCCTAGTGGAGGTCCAATCAGCTGGACATTGTCCAAATAATTCTGGGAGGAGGGTGGTAGGGGAATCTTCCCTTTCCTGGCACTGGGCCCCGTCCAGTCTGGGGATTTGTAGTATCGGGAGGAGAGATGTGTCCATGACACCAAAAATAAAATCAGCCTAGGAACATGGTTGAGTTCCCCTCTGCCCATCACTTAATCTTATGTAAAGTCGGTCTGTTCCCTGATTGGGGAACTGCAGAAATCTAAAACTGACCCTTTCACCACTTAGTGGAATCCGACAGCAAAGGAAAGAGGTTGTTAGCAAGGACAATTTGCTCTGTACCAGCCCACTAGCCAGCAATTATCAATCAGTGCGGTAGGGCTCCGTTACCGAGGACTGTGTGCGGAAAGAGAAAATCTGGGAAGCCTCAGATCAACCAAGACCAGGGAACTCAGAGGCATAACTTAAACGTGGTGTTTGCCTCTGAGTACACAGGGCATGCATTATTAGTTGTTTGGAGAAAGCTGGCCGAGTGCTCAGCGGGGGAGCAAGAAACGAGCCTCGAGTTTTCTGCGCGCTGAGCCGCCAGAGTCCTTCCCCGAGGAGAGGCAGGAGAAAGCCGGAGGGAAGGAGGTCAGGCTGGGGGCTGTCCCTCGCTGAGTGCTCCATCCCGTGGCTTTATTTGTTGGCCTGGCGGGTCTAGGCTGGGAAATGCACACTCAGCAGGGCAAGGGGAAGAGAGATTGGCGGCAGTTTTCTAAAAACAATACAGCTCGAGTCTCCCGCGTGTGCCCCCTCGCTCACCCGCCCAGGCGCAGACCGGTCACCACCGGCGCCCCGGAGCGAACGCAGCGGCCGCTTCCCACGAGGAAGCAGGCGGGAATCTGTGACTCTGGCGGCCGGGCACCGCTCCCGCCCTGTTCCCCTTCTCTGTCAACCTGCCAGGTCCGGAAAGGCGCCTCTCCCTCCGAGCCTTGGACGGAGGTCGCTCGGGGTCACCCTAAATCTGATGATGCCGCTCGCCCCGCGCAGCTAGGGGCTGGGACTGGCGGGGCCGAGCCGGGGGAGGGGCTGCGCGGGTCGTAGCTCGGCGCCCGGGCTCTGCTTCGCTGCGCTCGCTCCCCCGGGTCTGCGCTGGGCGCGGCCGGCGCCCCCTCCTCTCCTCCTGCCTGACCCCCAGCCCCCAACCGCTCCTTCAGCCTTACCCGGGCATCGGACTCCCGGGCTTTCAGTATCTCCTTCCCACCCTGCACCTCCCAGGGGTCCGTGAACAGAGAAAGAAGATGAAAAGAACAGGGAAGCGCCCCGGGGCAGGGCAGGCTCGCGGCGCCTGGGGGACCAGCTCTCCAGCTTGGCGGCGCGGGGTCCAGGGGCCGGGGCAGGTAAAAAGGAAGGTTTGACTGCAGCAAGAGGGTGGCGACTGCGGGTCCCGTGGGTGCGCCTCGGCACTGCCCAGGGTCCCTATGCACCCTAGGGGTGCGCGTCACCGCGCCCAGCCGGGACCCCAGAGCGCCGAGCCCTTGCTTGGGGCCCGCGCGCCTTGGGCTGCAGTCTTTCTCCCGGCCCGCCGCTAGTTCTTCAGCCAAAACCTTTGACCAAGTCTTCTTGCCAACATTCCTAACTCTCCTGTGCCAGCTCTTTGCGCCAGGTAGGAATCAGGCTGTGCTTTGGCGGTGCGTCTGTAAACGCTAATTCCCAGGAGGCGCGTGACCTTTTCACCTTCCGCACAAACTCCTTGGGAGGTGGTCCGTGGACATGTGGCTCCTCCCCAGGGCCTGGGCCGAGGCCGCAACCTGTTTGTTCCCTGAAATGTCCTTGTTCTTCATATCCCCACACGCCTCCCGCAGCAGTTCTCAGAAAGCCCTTGGGGACTGCGCTTGGGGCTAAGGACGTGCGGCCCTGGGAAGTGGGGGTGGGCACGAGCTCCCGGACCCACGTGCACATTCGCCGGTTGTCGGGAGCGGCCACTGCGAGCCCCTGCACCCAGCGTCCCCTCCCCCGCCATTCTTCCTCCTCCCGCGGGGTGCACACAAACTGGGGCCAGCCGACCCCTCATTGTCCATCCCCTCCCCCGCACCTGGGCCAGAGACAGAGCTGGGCGGGGTCGGGTGGAGGCTGCCCCCTAGGCTGGAAGGCGCAGCCCCTCCCACCCTCCAGCTTCCCCTCTGCCCCGGAGGAGAGGGCACCAAATCTCTGCAAACAATAATGCCCACGGTGCGCGCGCGGAGGGCACCCGGGCGCGACTGGCACCCAGCCACGCGCCCTGGTGCTGGCCAGGGAGCCATGTGGGGCTGCAGCCCAGCCTCCCCCGCCTGTGGTTTACACCGCAGCTACACTGCCGCCCCTAGTCCGGCTGTGCCCTACGTCTCCCCCTGACCCTCCAGCTCCTGCCTGGGGCGTCCAGGGACGCCCAGCTGCTCCCTGTCACAGGTCTCGGGTTGGCACGGTGGGGAGTGGCAGAGGGTGATACCGCGCTTCTCGCCGCCACTGGGCACCGGCCGGCCGGGGATTTGAAGTGGCGAGTAGCAGCCGCCACCTCCCGGGCGCTCCGCACTCAGCAGCGGCTGAGATCCTCGCCTCGGGGAGCTGCCCAGTGGTCCCCCACCCCCACTCCCCGGGGGCCCCAGAGCGAACACCAGAGGTGGACTAGCCTCACCCTGAGGCTGGCGCGGACCCCAACGCCCTATCCTCCAAGACGCACCCCACGCGCCCAGGGCGCAGACCTCCAGCGCCTTTCCTGCGGAGATCCCAGCAGGGCCTCCGAGAGAGACAGACAGACGGACGGGGAGAGCACTCGGAGGGAAACTTGTTCCTCCCTGACTCCTGTCAGGCAATCACCAGCGAGCCTGTGCGCTGAGAGGGGGGAGGAAGGAGGGAAGGCTCCCGGGGGTGGGGAGGCGGGGGTGCAGTTGGTGAAACTCCTCTGCCTCCCGCTCATCTTTTCATTCTTGCTCCACTCCTTCCCGCAGACACCCGGACCTCCCCTGGGCGCCAGCTCCTCGGCTCCAACGGGTCCAGGAACAAGACGGATTTTTTTTTTCTTCCTGGAAATTGGCTTCAGTGCGTGTTGCCCTCCCTCCCGCCCTCCCTCCGCCCCCTCCCCCATTTTTCTCCCCCCCCCCTCTTTTTTTTGAGACATGGCCCGGGCAGTGGCTCCTGGAAGAGGAACAAGTGTGGGAAAAGGGAGAGGAAACCGGAGCTAAATGACAGGATGCAGGCGACTTGAGACACAAAAAGGGAAGCGTTTCTCTCGGATCAAGGCACTGCGTCCCTGCTTCCCTTTCTCCGAGGCGGACTGAGGATTGTACAGCTCGAGGCGGAGTTGCAGCGCTTGGATTGTTGAGATTCTCCTCTTTCCTCGCCGTGTTTCCTTCCCGCACGCCCGGTTCT
Source organism: Arctocebus calabarensis (assembly GCA_963573935.1). Lineage (NCBI taxonomy): Eukaryota > Metazoa > Chordata > Mammalia > Primates > Lorisidae > Arctocebus > Arctocebus calabarensis. Next base: position 8,385 of record CAUYON010133249.1, read on the forward strand.
CCCGCGTCTGCCTGGGGATCCGGCGAAGGGAGAATGGAGAGAGGGCCGCCGCTCCTCTGCGCCGCGCTCGCCCTCGCCCTCGCCCTGGCCGGCGCTTTTCGCAACGGTAAGTGACAGGCGGGAGGCGCGGGTGACAGCGCGGCGCCCCGGGGCTCCGGCTGCCCGCGTCCTGCCGCGGCTCCGCTTCCCGCCCCGGCCGCGGGAAGAGCCCGGGAATAACCTCCCGGGCGAAGGAAACTTTTATCTGGGAGAAGAAATAAAAGATCAGTCGAGTTAGGGCAGGGGGCTTTTAGATCTTTGGGTCCCCTCCTGAACTTGGTAGTTTGGTTTGAGCGGCTTTTCCTGCCTCAGTTACGAGGCTGAGCCGCCTACCTTCCCAGATCAGCACACCAATTATCTTAATAATGTTTCCTCCCAAAGGCAATTAGGTAGGACTCCCTTTCAAAAATCTGATGGCTGTTGAAAGTTAATGAACACTTCGCCAGGAGAACTTACTTCCTGGCTCTCCTCGCAGCTCCCCTAAACTGTTTCCACTGTGGGTGACTGCTGGAGAGAGAGTGGGTTGCTGGACCGCCCTCCCCGGCCTTTGTACATCGTCCCTGATCCATCTGGAGTATGAATGAAAGTTGCCTCGTGTCAATACAGGAACCTGATATATACCAGGCAAGGCACCTTGGTATCTGAAAATCCCTAACCCAGTTGCAGCTTCCACTTAGCTTGTAAAACCACTCACTGTTAAATAAATAAAAAAACTGTTCTGGCACATAAACAGTCCCATGTAACCTAAATAATGTGTTTTAAAATGCGATCTGGTCTGTAGGCATGTTTAACTTCACGCTGTAAAGCAGATGATGGCCAGAGTATGCAATTAGCTTTACAGTAAGTCACCATCAATTGTTATTAACTAATGATCAAATATTTACTTTTGTCTGGCTTAGATTTCAATCAAAGTAATTAGAAGAAAAGAACATCCCCTACTTACCGTGGTATATTGTTTTAATAAGAAACCACAAGTGCAGGGGTTCATACCAACAGGAATTTAAATCACATCTTTATGATGGAAGTTAATCTCTCTAATATGCTTCAAGGCTTTATGATTTACGCAACACATTTTTTTCTCCCCAATAGCTACCAGGCAGTGTTCTCTAAAAGATGTGTTTAGCAGCAAAACTTACAAGAAAATAATCGTTGAACGTGGAGTTCAACTTATTAATGAACCTGAGTTGATGGCTTCTTTCTGCTATCTGGCAGGGAAGCAGAACACACACACAAAATTATGAATGCAGAGTTCAGTTTATTAATGAACCTGGGTTGGTGGCATCTTTCTATACTCTGGCAGGGACTGGAATAACATCTGAAAGAGCTCAAGTGGTTAGACTTTAGAAATTGCAGTAACCCTCTGTCTTCCACAACTCCTGTGTTTAAATCCATAGTAGGGAGTTCACAGAATGGATTTGAAACCTGTGCACGGGCTTTCAGAGGTTAGGTTGTAAACTCCACAGATACATATGATATATTCTATGCACATATACGCATATACGTAGACGTGCATACACACACGCACAAATGTATTTCTTAATTTCCTTAGCAGAAATCTGGGGAATGCTGAGAATCTGAGCTTCAGTTGATGAGCTTAACTAGGTACAGCCATGTTGCTATGCTTGAAGTGACCAGAGCCAGTAAATGCCTCTGTGACTAGGCAGACCTCTTAAAGTCATGTCCACCTCCTGCAAGTACCAGTGTCTGCTAAATTAATTCATTAACCTTATTTAGGACTAATGGTCCAGAGTCATTAGAAATTGCTCTTTCCTAATCAACTGTTAGAGAGATTTAACAGAGCCAGGGAGTCTAGCAGTTCACATTATCTTATTACACTGTCACTTTCTCAGAAGTCACAGATTAAAGAGCTCTGGTGTGGTACCGAGTCCACCTAAATGTCTTCTGAAGTGACTCTGTCAAGTGACTGGACCCAGTGCTGTTTTATTTCACTCCCCTAACAGATGCCAGACACTGCCATGATGTTTGTCCAGAGCTGGAGGAGACTTAATGAGACCAGGTCACTTTCCAAGTTTTCTGTACATTTAAAATAACGCATGAGTCTCAGTAGAATCACATTAACAGAGTCCAATAAGATCATCAGCTAAGATTTTGAACTCTGGTTGCAACATCATTTCTTCTTGGCAAACCTTAAGCTTTTATAAGCCAGTGAAAAGGAAACAGTGTAAAACGACCACTGGCCTAAGAAACAGTCAGAAAACATCTAAAAATTGAAAAAAAAAACCAATATAATCTATATTGTCTTCTTAATTTATGGGAAATGATTTCTGTAATGCATGTAGCTTTATGCATTTTTGATGGGCACTTCATCTTTCATTTCCATTTGACCTGGTTTTCCTGTAATAAAATTCTGTAGATTTATAAATTCATGCTGAGAGCAAAGAATGCTATTCTCTTTCCACAGGGAATCTATTAGATGCAATATTAAAATCTATATATACCATTACTGAAAATTTGTGATTGATAGGCTTACATATTTCACTGCTTTCATACCTGTTTCTCTTACATAGTTTATGCACCAAATTTTTATTGCCCCAAATTAAGCATCAATAAATGTGGCAGCATTTCAGACTGAAGCTCTCCAGTACAAAATCCATCATAAAAAGTGACAATGAGAATCTATGTTGAACAATAAAGCAGCCAGAGACTGGTTTATTTGGCTCTCAGTGACTCACCTCAGCATTTTTTTAAAGTGTGAGGAGGGCGCAGCTCAAAACTAGTCAGTTTACCTGTCTCAGAATCTGAGAATGGGCTCACCATATGTGATACCCAGTTCTGTGTGGTGGGCTATTTTTCACCCAACATTTAGGTAATTAGAATGAATGCCATGTGGCTGTTTACTTTTCTTTCTGCACTGTTGCTTTAATCTGATCTCTAAGCTTGAGCAACTTTACTTGGAGAAGTAAAGCAGAATTATTGCTGCTTCACCAAATATACTTTGTTCTCTGTTGATCTGGATCTCAAGAGCAGAGATAACTCAAAATCACTTAGATTTATGGGCAGATAAAACAAAGACCAAAAAAAAAAAAAAGTTTGGCTTTAAGCCAATCAAAGACAATCCCCACTGATCAATGACATAGCCCAGGCTTATCATCAAAAACCAACACAAGGGGTCCAACAGCTTCTTTCCAAAGACACTTTCTACTTAGAACTTGCTACTTAATGTGATTACACTTCTTGGGGGATAATTAAGTCTAGCAGAAGCTCCCAGGGGACCATGTTAACATCAATTGAGGGATTTAATGTTTTTAATGCTGGAAGACCTTTTTCTTGGGAAGGAATTTTGGGGAGTGGGACTCGGATCTCAGCCTGCCTTCTCCCCGAGCCAGCATTCAAAGAGTATTTTGGGGGGGAAGGGGAGTTTTTCTCTCAGTGTCACATGAGGGACTTGTGGGGACCTCCTGGAGTTTCCCTTAAAAAGTTAAGAAATGTTTAATCACCTGTAATTTATATAGAGAGCTGGGAAACCTAACAGGTTGTCAGGGAAAGATATACTAAAATCTTTATTATTACTATTGCAGATAAATGTGGCGATACTATAAAGATTGAAAACCCCGGGTACCTTACGTCTCCTGGTTATCCTCATTCTTATCACCCAATTGAAAAATGTGAATGGCTGATTCAAGCTCCTGATCCATCCCAGAGAATTATGATCAACTTCAACCCTCACTTTGATTTGGAGGACAGAGACTGCAAGTAAGTGGGAATATATCTGAACAGGGCACCACAGCACCATCTAGTGGTCATGTCTGTCTATGGGGGAAAGGCGTGTGTTAAATGTGGATTATAAATGGATCCAGGAGGGATTCCAATCTCTGCCAGATCATATGTCAATAGTATGGAAATTAAATTACATTAAGTGATTTCTGAGTTCCCCAAACCAGGAAGATTATATTTAAATGTATAACCTCTCATACTGTTTCCTGTTAACACTTTGGGGTTTGGAACGCTTAAAGAAATATATATATATAGTATATATGTTTCTTTCTTCTTTCTTAGAAAGGGGAAGACCCCAGAAATGAAAACTCCCACTTGCATTTTTATTAAATAAACAGAGTCCCTAACATACATTGCACGCCCAGAGAGTGAAATGGGCTATTTTGAAACAAATCTGTGCTACATTTTCTGTTTTGAGAACTGTATTCATCACAGTGCCTTTGACACGGTAAAAGCAAATTATCATTGAATAAAAACAAGCCTTCTTGCGCAAGTCACAAGAGAGGGTTTTTTAATGGTAGATTACTGATTAAAAGACTTTTGTGAAAGATGGTAGAAACGAATTGTTAAGGCACAATGACTACATTGGGAACTCAAATATAAATCAGTGTTTCATCTGTTTCACATTGCTATCTCCTTCTATTGTTAAGTAATTAAGCATCAATTTATGCCAGATTTCATTATTATGAAGCAGTTATAGAGATGGCCTACATTACATTTCCTTGCTTTATGTGAAAGAAATGGTGTTTGGAAGGTCTATTTTCACATTGCATGTAGCCGTGTACTCAGGTCTCTGTCGTGTCCACATTACCCAGCTCTGCTGCAAGTGGTGTCGTCTCCACAGTGAAACTGAATATCGATCTTTCATTAAGTTTACATACACAAATAGTTTTATAAAAGGCAAATAATCTATTTAAATCTATTTTTGATGGTTTCTCGGGGACTGATCTTTTCCCCAAGTTTTAAAATGGGTCAGTTTAATATAATTGCATACAATTATCCACAGGCTACTACTTCCAGGGGACCTAAACGTTATTTTGCAAGCATATTTATTATTGAAGATAGTCTATTTGTGCACACTTATTTCTTTTAGGGAAGTGCACAACAACCTGTTGAGTTGGTGCAGTAGACTAGCTTTTCATTGTCTGGGAAATGAGGTCATCTGGTTAATTCAACATTTTGGTGCCTAGAGAATTAGCATAAATTCATAGACTGATAATCAGTTTCCAAATAATCAGCATATATTACAGTGCAATAAAATTATGCCAATTCCAGTTTAATCTTTGTTCTGTGATTCAGAAATGTTTTAGGGCATTGACTTTTTAATCTTGTGTGAAGGTTGCCATTAAAGTGTCCCCGTGAGTGCTAGAAAACAGGGAGTTCTTTGTGGGCTTCCCTTTCTTTTTCTCCTTCCCTCTTCCTCTTTCTCCTCCTCTTCCTCCTCCTTCTTACTAATATTCTTTACGGTGGTTTTTGTCATGTCAATCACTACTCTAGACCATCTGGAGACTTGTTTTCTATTTGATTTAATTTAATTATTATTACTGCCTTTTGACAATGCTAAAATTGCTATAGGAGATATATTTAAGAAACTCTGGTAAAACATACTCAAGCAGTCACATTACTCCAAAAAATAAAGTGCTATTAGAATTCAATAAAATTCTATTGAAAAAGAAAAAAAACAAAACACAGTTTTGTTTTCGGGGTTTTTTTTTTTTCTCATGTTTACTGATTCCTGATCTGGAAATTGTAGCTATTTATATGTTTAATGCAATAGTTAAAGAATTCAGAATAATCATGAGTTATTAGCAATGGTGTACTGGTAAATGTTCAACAACTGACTCTGGGGAGCAGGGGGGCCAAGTCCTTATTTGTAGTATTTGTTAATTTCCATGGTGTAAATACCGCAGACATGGCCACGTTCCAGCTACTCATGTGATGTCACTATGCACAAACTTTTCAAAGAGATGTGCACGATTGGTTCGTAGGAGCTGGTGCAAGGCAGCTCCAGTGTGCAACTAGAACAGAATTTAAGAAGGGAAGCCACTTGGGCCAGTTATATGTGTAAAGTGCTTACGACACTGTCTGGTGCACTATCAACCTTAAATAATGATTTGTGAGGTTAGGTTTGGTGAGATGAGAAGAGAACCTCTTTAGCTGGTTTCCTTCTTTCAAGATAAGATACAAGGAGTTTACCATTTATAGGAAGTGACAATTTTAGTGATATTACCAAGGTCTTTAAGAAACTGACATGGCTAAGAAGAATTGTTTCTGTAATAATCTTAATGATGTCAAGGTGTTTGTTTGTTGAACTCTGTTGAATCCAGGTCTAGAGTAAGGTGATCTCTGACATGGCTAAGAAGATTGTTTCTATAATAATCTTAATGATGTCAAGGTGTTTGTTTGTTGAACACTGTTGAATCCAGGTCTAGAGTAAGGTGATCTCTCAATTGTCTTACCCCAGGCTTTGCTCTCTGTGAAGGAGCCTTGTTTGTTGAACGCTGTTGAATCCAGGTCTAGAGTAAGGTGATCTCTTAATTGTCTTACCCCAGGCTTTGCTCTCTGTGAAGGAGCCTTCTCCTGGCTAGCATTGCAAGGCTGATGTTTAGCTTGACAAAGTCAATGGAGGTTAGACCCATGGAAAATGTCTTTGTGCCTTGTTTGGAAGTGCTGCTATCTGATCTTTTTATCAATGACAAATTCCAGAAAGATGTAAGATCTACTTAAGACACTGATTTGCTATCTTTCCAGGTTGATCCATCCGACTCCTGGTCATTGTAAAGTTTGCAGTTGTTATTCTGCAAACATAGCACAATAATGACCTGTTTTTTAAAGACTATGAGAAGAATCTACACTTTAAAATTTATGAGTGATTTGAATTTCCTAGGGAAAAAAATGGAAAACACTAGACCATCTTTGAAGATCAAATTCATAGGCTTCAAAGTTTGTATTAGATAACTAAAAACATAGTTTTGTTTTCTGTTGGTTTTTTTAAGGCTGTTTACAAAAGTAGATTTTAGGCGACAAAAAACTAGGCATGGTAAACTATATTCAGAGAGTTGATAAGCACTTAGTTATCACTCATATTAAGAACAAACTTTTCATTTTATTTGAGATATTTAATATTTTCCCTGTTTTATCTACATTATCTGTCTATTGGCAGTAAAACATATGTGCTATAGTGATGTTGTAAGCTTGCCAGTAGGAAAAAAATGAAAGAGCAGATGTGAAATCCCTTTGAAAAGTTAAAAGTGTTCCTCCAAATAAGTTATCATTATTGTGATTCTTTTAACTACTTAGTGATTGTTAGAACATTTAGAAATATGAAACTAAACATGTGTCAAACTAAATATATTGATCCAGTAATGGGATGATTCACACATAATACACTCTTCCTTCTCTCTTGAAATTGTCGGTATTTGTACAGTCATCTTCCACCATGAGAAAGCTCTGGAAATCAATGTCATAGAACATTTGCCTACTGAGAAACATCCTTGGGACCCAAGTAGGCAATTTTCTTTTGGAGGATGAAGGGATGGATAAGTAATTTAATGGACCAGCCAAATAGCTCTGGTAGGAAGAATATTTTTTTATTTAGATTTTTATTGTGTTATTTATAACTGGATAAAAAAATCATTTAGTCTACAAATTTTCATGTAAATAGCACTAAGACTGACACAGTTCATAAGTAAACTGTAGATCAAACTTTATAAAACGGGTGTTAAGTTTTTACATTAGCTGTCAAGGAAGGATACTTCCTTAGAGAAAATATATGTACGAGTCGTCCCCTGTAGTTTTGAAATGCAACAATCTGTGTTTATGCTACACTTGAAGCATGTTTTATTACATACATGCATCAAAACCATAATACTAAACCCCCTGAACTTTTTTATTGAATAAGGTGTGGTATAAATCAATCAATCGATAGAACAGTTGACTAGGGTCTATGGGGCTAACATAGGGCCAGGTTTCTAGCGGGCCGTGCCTAGGACTTTATTGTTGTATTGATGTAAGAGAGGACTCTAGAGAATGTTCTGAGGGACGGTGTTGAAGGAAGGGAAAAAACGATGATTTCTCTTTTTGGCACCAGCAGAATCCTGCACCTTGTGAAGGATCAAAGCACAGTTGCAAGGAAAAAGGAAGGAAACAAAGTGACTGCTGAGGGTTCCCCAAAAGAAATGTTCATTGTACATTGTGAATGGTGTCCGGTCTTGACATTGAACTAGTTGGATCTCACACCACTGAACTTTTTTCCTTCAGTGGTAAGGCAGACATCTTGAATCTCATAAAACTTTATATCTGTATAATAAACAAGAATGTCATTGATACGGTAGTTAGAATTTATGAAACTTTTCCAGTTTCCCAGCAATGCAAACTATCAGCATGATAATTTATAATGGTTTGTGACAAATACCGCTGAGCAAAGAGGTGTGTGGTTACATTGAGATCAGATGTCTTCATCTGGGGAGCAATAAATGTTTCACAGACATTGGGTTAAAAACATTAAGAAAATGAATGTGAAGCTTCAGAAAAGAGTCTGAAAAGGTTGTAGTGTTGTGGAGAGAAAGCCCAGTAGTGGCTTTCGTACTGACAGGACCCTGCCTGCAATCCCAATTTGACAGGGCTGTTTCATATTGTAGTACATACATGCTTTTCTCTCTGTAATTTAGATTTGTAATCTCTTCTTTGTGAAACCAACAATAGGTGTGTTTTTCTGAATTCAGGGCATTGAAAGGAATATTTCACTTCTGTAACTTCCTATGAGGTTTGATCATGGTGAAATTATAATTAAATATAGATAATGGTCAAGTTTTGGGATTTGGTAGGAATAAATCACACGTCATTTCTTTAATGCTACTTTTAATGTTATCTAAGTTATTACAAACTTTGAGCCATTGCTAATCTCATTTATTTTCATAGACTATGAACTCGAACTCGGTGGATGAAAATGAATCTGTCTTTAGTTTCTCAAATCTGATTGTTCCTACAGATTTAATTATACAATGGTCACTTATTGACAATTTTTAGAATGCAAATTCCATTTCTTGGTTTCCCTAAGTAACGTTTTCTGTTTTGATTCTTTCTTTTCTTATGTTGCTTAGCCCAGCATGGCTTTTTTTTTTTTCTTTCTTTTTTTTTTTTTTTTTGCATCAATTTTTTTTAAATGTTACATTTAAATACTCTTTATGTCACTTACTAAGACTTCTGGCTTTTTGTATGCAGATAAGTGTCTCCCTCTAGTCTCATGTCTAAAAGTATCACTTAATCTAAAACAAAGACCTTGTTTTATGGAAAACAGTGGATATTTTAAGCCAAAGTACTTCCGCATTTTCTATATGAAATATAGAAGTATCTGTACTTTTAGTTAAATTATAACATGTATTTAGGAAACTATGCAACCTAAGTGCAAAATCCGACAAAATTTTGCAAGGTGAACACATCCATGTAACTAGTCCAGAACGCAGACACTTCCAGCTTCCGAGAAGCCCTTTGATGTCCACTTTTGGACACTGACTTTTACCCTAAGGAGTCAAATTAGGTTGTCCCAACTTGTATGACTCCATTGTCGTGAATTTCAAAATCAGACAAAACTACCCTATAATCTTAGAAGTCTGCAAGTACTATCCTTTGGCTATAGACAGTCTTTGGAGAAGAGATGGAAAAATGTGTACGATACCCCTTTCTAATCAAAAAGTAGAGTGCTACTGATGCATTTTAGAATTTGTCTCTTTCCCAGTGGCTCCTGAAGAAATATCTCACCTCTGTTCCCTACACTGTAGTTACGTTAAAATGAACACAACATTTTCAATCTGGGGTCTGCTTTTTTATGCTGGGAAAATTCATAAAAAGCCTCCTTTGCTTTATTTTTCTTCATCTCTTCATTTCTGGTTTTGATGTTGGATGATTTCCCACTGTGAACAACGTGAGAAGCACCACCACCAAGCTCAACTCAATTAAAAACCTATTGGGTGGATAAGAATGACCCCTGGTCAGCGCAATTGCTGGCCGGCGTTGTTGCTGCCACCAGCAGCATCCTGGATTACTAGTCAGGCAGATAATTATCTACTTTTTTTTTTTTTATTTTCTTTTCCCATTAGCAGTGATTGAATTTGAACAGAACCTCATGTGTTTAATAAAATTAATTTTCCCTATTATTCCTTAGTATAAACAATCACATTGGATCCTAATGAATTTTGAGTATTACAAAGTTGTTTTGTGTTAGATATGTCTGTAACTTAAAAGAAGCAACCTTTCCAAGCTAATGGAGAAGGTTAGCTGAAATCTTATCAAATTGAATCAACATGTGCATGGCATTTCCAACCAGATTTCACTTTGGGGAGCCGGCACTGAAGAATTGATCCAAGGGAGACATATGCCTTTGGCGGCAGGCACACACTTTTCCTCTTCCTTTCCAGCATAAAACTCGGTATTTGCGTGCATGCTGACACGCATTTAGCAGAAGCACACACACAAACACATATGTGCGTGTAAAGGAGGCTGAAAAATAAACTTAACTAATTGCAGTGGTAGTATTCATCAAGGCTGATAATTAAGCCGAGAGAATAAGAGACAAAATTAGTGTTCGGATCAGGTTCCAAATGTCTGTTAATTGGGTGTTTGTAATCAATCCTGATTGTAAGAGTCAGACTTGGCAGTACGTAGCACCTCAAAAGAGGCTTTCTCCTGCTCTGCTGGGGTTGATTGGCCCGTGTCTAGTATCTGGGTCAGTCAGGGCTGTCTTCTGGTTGCAGCAACTCGGAGTCTTAGAAGACAGCTTGAACAGGGAAGTGCATTCATTCAGAACTGTACCAGATTCTGCAGAGAAGCAGAGGCAAAAACAAACAAATAAACCCATCTTTTGGTGTCTGTCCATTCAATTCCTTTTAAAAAAGTTCGAGTTCACCAAGGAGAATAGTCAGAGTTCAGATGAAGTAAGCATTTGTGAAAACTAGTCCCAGGAACTTCTAACCAATTGGCCATCTTCCACTCTATGAAAACATGCCTTAATTTGGGGATGGAAATCTGGAGTTGGGGGGAACAGATATCTAAATTCTGGTCCCTCTGGTTGATGGCGTTTGAAAGCGCAAAGTGTGTATAAATGTGATACTGGGCACCTGAAAGCCAGGCAGCACGTGGGTTTAATTTATATAATTGCATAAGAGGCATAAGAGAGGCATCCAGCCATCTGAGCCACTGTGTCTCGGGCCCAGCAGTAAAAAGCCCATATTTCCTTCCAAGGGCTGCTCCTTTACTTAATCTCAGGCAAAAAGGGCTATTCTCACTGCTCCCTCATTCATAAAATTTCAATACTTGTATTTGCCACAGCGGCTCTGCAAGGGTTAATGGGAGCATGTCTGCTCAGGCACTAGGTTCCTAGGAGAAAAAGAAGAGTGGCCTTTTTTTGAAAAGAAACAGATGCTCCAGAGTATTTTGTTTTTATCTGGGCAGATACTTTGTACAAGCAGCCGCCAGGTTGGAGGTGGCAGCTTGTTATTTCTGTGATAACCTGGCTTGTCACAGAGAGAGCTTCTGTCCAGGGGTGGGGGGCTGAGAGAGAATGCTATCACTTCACTTACGTTCTTACGTTTCTTTACAACAACCAGAGATGGCAGAGGCCATTCAATAGAATCACAATCCTAAGACCTTGTCTGACTCTCCAACTATAAGAGGGTACAATTGGGGCTGCCGTTCCATAGGACATAAGCAACTCACGAAATGGCTGAGGAAAAAATTAAGACGGGGCCAAAAACCTTAGTCTTACGCAGATAATTTCCAACAATTCAAAGGTACTAAATTATTACATCTAAAGAAAAAAGAATACACTCTTGACTCAGATTTAAAAAGAGGTCATGAGGCTCCGTACCCTTGGTAGTACCAAGGCTGACTTGATCCTATAAGGAATCACGTTGTTTTTAGATGTAGTAACCCTGGCTAAGTTAGATCACTGCTTGACTTTTTTTTTTTTTTTCTTTTTATCTTTCATCTTGGGTCATATCTGTTTATTTTCAAATAAATTGAGAAAGTAAGCAGTTATTTGTTAACACATTTGGTCCCAGAAAAGATGATTAAGACAAATTAAAATTGGGGTTTTTAGATTAAATCCAAGTTTAAAAGATTAAATCCAATTCAAAGAGATGGTGGCCAGGTTGGGCATGGTGGCTCATGCCTGTAATCCTAGCACTATGGGAGGCCTAGGTGGGAAGATTGCTTGAGCTCAGGAGTTCAAGACCAGCCTGAGCAAGAGTGAGACCCTGTCTCTAAAAATAGCCGGGTATTGTGGTTGGCACCTGTAGTCCCAGCTACTCGGGAGGCTGAGGTAAGAGCATTGCTTGAGCCTAAGAGTTTGAGGTTGCTGTGAGTTGTGATGTCATGGGGTGACAAAGTAAGACTCTGTCTCAAAAAACAAAAAAAGGCGGCCAGTAAAAATGACAAGTCCTGATTAATTTGATGGTCTGACCCTAGAGCACTCTCGAAGCCTCCCCACTATCTGTTTCTACCTGGTCTTTGTTCTAAATGTATAGATAAGTGTTTGTCTCCCCATTGGGTCATGGCCTCGGTGAAGGCAGAAACCATGTCTTACTTACATACACATATAGGCATTAGTTTAATTAAACAGCTGTCACTTTCATTGAAATTGAAATCAGGTCTATGTTGCACTGAGGTAAAAAACACAATGTTTCCCTGAGCAGAGTCGTGATTTCCCACTACAGAGTATGGTGAAGAGCCCAGCAAAATTGGGGGAAGACAGAGTGAAAGGGGCAATTTTGATAACTATTCAAGTCGGTGGTCTGTCCTAACGATGACCTTTTTTTTTTTTTTTAATCATAATTGTGTACATTAGTGCAATCATGGGGCACAATGTGTTGACTTCATATACAGTCTGAAATATTTTCATCCAACTGTTTAACATAGCCTTCATGGCATTTTCATAATCACTATATGCAGACATTGCTGTTCTACATTTAGTAAGTTCCACCTGTACCCTTCTAAGATGCACCGTAGGAAAGGACTTACAATGTTCCCCCCCCCCAGACATTGAGGTGGGTGGGAGGATGCATTTCTCCACTCAGGGAGTCTAGCCACATCCATTCCTCCACCTCCAGCTTGGTCAGAGGCATCAGAATTCAAATTTGGGAGCCTTCAATTACCAGAAGCACCGGTAGAAGCCACAGATGGGTTGTACAGGGACAGGGCAGCACGGAGCAGGTGTTTGTTTGCACACATACAGCATGCTCTGTTTTCCATTGTTAAACTGTGGGACCAGGTTGCAAAGCTTAACCGTGATGCTCGGAATATATTTCTGCCCTGGCTCTGTGGGTGCCCCTTGTATCACCATGCCTTTGCCAGCAGCTCTTTGCTGCCCATAATTTTATTTCCCAATGAGTGATGACCCCAGGCTGGGGGAAGGGGAAGTGGGTTTTGTTTAGCACCACTTGATTGGAACTTTTCTTTTTTCCCAAGGAAATGCTCTGCATTCTCCTTCCCCTTTCTCCCAATACCAATGTCTTTGTCGATGGCTGGGGAGACTACTGAGTAATGATTAGGATATACAGGTTCATTCCTTTAAGACAGTGTGGCTCCCTAACCTCCAGACCACGTACTAGGACCAGTCCATGGCCTGTTAGCAGCCGGCTGCACCATGGGAGGTGAGCGGTGGGCAAATAGCAAGGGAGCGGAGCTTCATCTGTATTTACAGCCGCTCCCCATCACTCGCATCACACACCTTAATCTCATTCTTCTATTGTTACACCTGAGCTTCTCCTCCTGTCCAATAGGAGGCAGCACTAGATTCCCATAGGAGCAGGGACCCTACTGTAAACTGCATGTGAGGGATCTGGGTTATGTGCTCCTGATGAGAATCTAATGCCTGACCTGAAATTGGAGCTGAGGACATAAGCAACACACTTTGGCTGTTACCGTCTCCCATTATCCCCTGATGGGACCATCTAGTTGCAGGAAAACAAGCTGAAGGCTCCCACTGATCCTGCATATGGTGAGTTATGTAATTATGTCATTGTATATTACAATGTGATAATAATAGAAATAAAGTGCACAATAAACGTAATGCACTCAAGTCATCCCAAACCATCCCCCTACCCCGGCCCCAGTCCATGGAAAAATTGTCTTCCATGAAACTGGTTGGTCTCTGGTACCAAACAAAGTCGGGGACCACTGCTTTAAGACACATCTTAATCTCCCTCTTCTGTTGTTACACCATCATACCAGATGTGTGTGTTAGTTCATTAATGCAGGCTGGGGATTTCTGGTTGTCAGGGGATTATGTTAGCAGCTCCCTGTGAAAAAGGATTCTGGAGACAATTAGGGATGTGGCTTATAATTGTACCATTCGTTCCCATCTGTGAGACAGGGGACAGGTCATATGGGCTTGGTCCCGTATGTGAATGGCTGGAGGATGGCACTGCTAATTCTGGTCTCTTTGGCAAGGTCAGTCTGTGCATCTCAAGAAATGTGACCATGACCAGATTGCCTACATCAGGGGCTGATTGACTAACACTCTACCTAGTTACAGCTTTCGTTCCGAACCAAATATTCTCTCCTTCCTCCACCTCTGTCAATAACACAGTGTTGATGAGATAATGTATGTAGAAGTATCTTAAGAATACAAGAGAAGTATGTTAAATAAAACCTAGGTATTACTATAACAGGAAGGGCATCCGCAGGTATCATTCCTTAAAATAAGTTCAGACTGTAAACAAAAATCTCTGCATCCTCAGGAGGAGAAACTTATAAATATTTCAAAAGCACTATGCATAGCCACATAATAGAGATAGTATCTATGCTCAGCAGGTGTTCAGCCAACCAGAATTTCTGGTGTTCTTATAACAAATTGACTGGTTACCTGTGTCATAATCATGATCTTCTAAAAATCTAGATGGTTGGAGTTTCTGCAAAATCTCATAGAAGTTGCTATTAGTGTAACCAACTGGATGATGACAATCGCATTAATGGCTCTAAAAAAATTATTATTTTCCTGTGTATGCCTGAGAACTTGTAAACAGGGTCAATCTATTCAGAGTGTAAACAAGCGCACGGTTAAATAGCAAGGTGGGGCTTTGTGTTTATTCCACATGGATGCTGGTCCTTCCAAATCACTTCAACCCAACAGTATCAATATGTTCATTTCCAAGAAACAGGAAACCACATGGATTTTATAGCATAAATTCATAGGGAAAGGCAGCTGGGAAAAAATAACTGTTTTTAAATGGGTGGCCTACCCTTTTACCGCTGGTTCTAGTAGCCCCAGGTCCTTTAACTTGGCCACCTCCTTCCCTCCTTTCTGGTTATGACAGATTTTCTGATAGTGGTGGTAAGGGGTCGTGGGGTTGAGTGCCAACGCCAAGGAATGTGTTTGCAGGAAAGATCTTGGAATCGTGCCAGAGAAGAGATCACTATTTTAACCCTTTGTTCTCACTTCGCCCTCATGAATGGCAAGTACCCTTAGCCCTTTTCCATTGGAAATGGCTGAAGGTGTGGCTGGGAGAGCCATCCAGCAGAAGAGATTTGCTTTCCTTTTGGTGTAACTGTTGGGGTCTTCACCCTTCATGGTGTAACTGTTTGGTCTTCACCCTCCTTGGACCTTATTACCCTACAAACAAATATTTCACCTCTCTCTCTCTCTTTCCTATGACTCACCACAGTACTGAAAATGGTAACTCCAAACCAGAATTCTAGTTTCTCTCTTGATCTTCTTCAGTGTCATTTCTGTCCGCCCCACTTGACTGAAACCATTTGCTCACATGATCAACTCTAGGGAATCTCCCACTGCTCCAAAGCCTTGGCCCACTTTGTGGCTCTAATTTCTTCAACCTTCGTGTAGCATCACATGCGATGGGCCACTCCCTCCTGTTGGTGGCTTTTTTCCTTCTCTAGTTGACATCATCCCTACTGTGTCATCTTGGTTTTCTCCTCACTTCTCTGGCCACTTCTCTTTTTTGCTTCTCTTTCTCTTCCAACCCTGAAATATAGGCATTGGCCAAGGTTTTGCCTCTGCCCCAATCTCTAGTCCCTGAACATTTTTTTTTTTTTTTTTTGAGACAGAGTTTCACTATGTCACCCTCCGTACAGGGCCATGGCGTCACAGCTCACAGCAACCTCAAACTCTTGGGCTCAAGCAATTCTCCTGCCTCAGCCTCCCAAGTAGCTGGGACTACAGGCACTCATCACAACGCTCAGCTATTTTTTTGTTGTAGTTGTCGTTGTTTAGCAGGCCCGGGGCCAGGTTCAAACGCACCAGCCCCAGTGTATGTGATTGGTGCCCTAACTCCGAAGAAACGGGTGTGGAGCCCCTGGACAACATTTTTGATCCAGTTAATAATACCCAGCCTCCCCCAGAACTGATCTAAGCCTAGGACTCAAACGTCCAGGCTCTTTCTGGGTGATGTTGTCACCTGGATAGCTGACTATTTCCACAAATTACAAATCAAACTTCACACCTTTCCATGCAGATGACGTCTGTTCCTTTTTCTCTCTCTTTCTTTGACTTTTTCATTTCCTGCTTATCTTAATTTGAAACTTTGGAGCATCTCTTGATTTCTGTTTGCCCTCAAAACTCCACTTGGTTTAAAGACTTCTAAGTGACATGGCTCTGATGTCTCCCATACTTTCTGCTGCTTATTTCTACTGCCAACACTCAAATGCTCACACTTTTTAACCCATCCTGGCACTATTGCATTAGCTTGCCAAAGGGGCTTTCCGCCATTTTGCCCTCTGCTTAGAAGCTTTGAGAGTTTCCCGTGCTTCCTCACATCTGTGCTTCTTAACTTCCCCTAGTGGAGCTCCCACCTGTCTCTCTAACCTTGTCTCCTGTTCTCTTACGCATTGTCATCAAGGAGGTCAGCTTGTAGTTCTCCAAATTCACTCCAACTTCCCCCAGGCCTTGTTGTAGGGGCTCCCTGCTAAGATGATACCCATCAGGCTCGGTGCCCATAGCACAGTGGTTATGGTGCCAGCCACATACACCAAAGTGGGACGGTTTGAACTTGGCCCTGGCCAGCTAACCGCCAATGACAACTGCAACAAAAAATAGCTGGGTGTTGTGTTGGGCACCTGTAATCCCAGCTACTTGGGAGGCTGAGGCTAGAGGATCACTTAAGCCCATGAGTTTGAGGTTGCTGTGAGCTGTGACACCATGGTACTCTACCCAGGGCAACATAGTGAGACGCTAAAAAAAAAAAGTTGATACCCATCATCCCAGTTCCATCTGCAATGATGCTTCCTTCATAGGGCAATTTTAAATAACCAGCTACCAGTTAAATGTGGTCTCTCTTTCCCTGTCTGTGACACCCCCTAGGACCATGTTTATGTACCATCCATGTTCCTTATGATATTACATATGGTACCCAATCATTAACATTCTCTGCTGTTCACCCAACTAGAACATACCGTATTCACAAACAGAGAGTGCATAGTGGTTTGCCTATAATAGGTGTTCGATTAATCCTTGCTGAATTAAACTGACTGATAGGCATCGGACCAATCTTGTACAGTGCATTTATCTAGCACAGGAAAACAAAATCTTCTCTCTTTGGGCAAAGCTTTTACTTAACTGACTTATAAAATGCTCAGTTATTCTTCTTATTTGCATGGTCAACTCTTTATTTGCTTGGGTAGTGAAATTGGCTTTATGTTTTTGCTCTAAAAAACCTCTATATTTGAGTAACTTTAGCTAAATCTCAAAAAAAATCTAAATCTAAATCTCAAAAATAAATCTCATATATATAGATGCCAAAGTAGTACTTGCCTGAAAACTTTTCTTTCTGTCTCATCATCATCTTCTTAATCTGTTTTGGAGTTAGAGGCATAAAATGTATTAACATTGTAGGTGTATGTCCTGATTGCTGAGTGTTCTCTGACATCCCCACAACTCTTGGGACTTTGTGTCACAATTCTGTAAACTCAGTCTATTGTATATGCACATCTGGGCTCACATCCAAACCACCTTTACATAAATTAAACACAAATAATTTAAAGCCTGCTTCCCTTCCAGCTGGCAACTCCAGTAAATGCGCATGTTAACTTCACAGCGGGGCTTGCTGGGGAAGATACACAAAGTGAACTTCTCCCTTAGAGAAGTTAACAGTGAGATGCATTTCTTGCAGGATGGTGTAAATATGCTAATCTATACTGGAAAAATAACAAGTCCCAGAAGCTACCTAGAGAGGTGGTAGATGGAGCTACCCAGGCATGCTTGGGGAGAGCATTTTCAGAAATGGGCATCGAGGGCTTTCTGCTGCTCCCTGGGCTCACACCTCTCCTACCATACCAGTGTGTCCTCAGCTTTTCTTAATGTCACATGGCACAAAGGGCTGATACCAGTCCAAGAGAAAAAGGCAAAGAGGTAACAGGTGCATGGTGATACCTACAGCACCAAGTAAGCCCAGCCTCCTCTCACGCCCCTAATCTTACACTTATTTTTCTAGGATAGTCCCAAATGTTTCTGCTACTTATATATTCTAGGAACACATGGAAAGCACTCCCGCATTCCCACATCCTTAGTTTGTCTGCACCCACAGAGCAGAATGATTTAGATGATAAAGTCTTTCCAGGAGGATGAAGGATTAGCTGTGGCAGAGGAAGGAGCACCACCCGGTGGTCCTCCCAGCTTAGTCTCAGTTGGGCTGTCCTTTGGGACCACATTGGTGGTTCTCTTGAGAAACTTACTTAATGAACGATGTCACTTCTTGTGTGTTGCCCCTGGGTGTGCGCTGTGATCCTGAGTTCCAGAAGTCACTCGGCCTCTATATAAGTTAGCTGTGGACTCAAGTGTTGAATCTTTCTGGGCCTCTGTTTCCTTGCTTAGAATGAGTGGAGTGGGTTCTTCTCTTTAAGCCTGTTTTATTTTTGGCTCTAGTACAACAGGATTCCATTTCTCCAAGGGCATCGTCCTGCCATAAACTCAGATAGTGGTGTCCAACCCATGGTCCATGGGCTGCATGCAGATTACATGAGGACTTTTTGCCTTGTCTGTGGTGGCAGATATCACGAAAATTAATGCACAGACCTTTCTTTTTTTTTTTTTGCCCATCAGCTTTTGATAGTGTTTGTGTATTTAATGTGTGGCCTAGAACGACTCTTCTTCCAACGTGATCCAGAGAAAAAGCCAAAAGGCTGGACACCCCTGTGGGAAGCACATTCCAAAGATGTCTTTTCTGATAGTTGACCATGACCGTGATCACTGGGTCTTCATTTTGGCCTTCGGCAAGCCCCTCCACCTTGATTTTGATTTCTTTTTTTCTATATCTCCATCCCAGCCCAGCCCCTTGTTGCCTTTTGCAACTGTCTTCTTCCCACATCTGCTTATCTTTCACCAAAGTTTATATTTTATGTCCATTTTCTAACTTCTAAACTTTCTCAGATGTTTTAGATTCTACTTTGGAAAAATTTATTCTAGGGAATGGTCTACTTTTTGACCCAGACCTTAGTCATGCCCATGAACACGTTGCAGCTTATGAGTTATTTACAAGAACTGGGGTTATGTGGTCCTCTGAAATACACAGCACTGTTCTGCTGTCATTGTATACAACATTTGCAGTCAGGATTCCCAGGTAGGAGTGACTGGTTTGAGCTGCAGGCCAAGTTTGAGGAGTAATTTAGCTGCAGTTGATAACCTGAGTATTAACCTAACCTTGGATTTGATCACTAACACAAAGGTAGCTTGTACCTTATCTTTTTGTTCAGTGTGGCTTGTTAGAATTAGATAGTAAAGAATAGAAATTACATTGAAAAAAAATACAAAAGAAGGGCAACAGCGATTTTGTTAACAAAGCCCAACTCACTCTCTGTGAGTCTCAGAGGCGGGCGTAAGCTACGTAATAAGCTATGTATCTATTTGTACAACAGTCTCAAATTAAGGAGCTTATTCAGATGCCATTGTAAAAATAATTTTCTGAAATTGTGGTCTATCAACAGGAGATAAGATGGCACTTTGTTGTTGCCTGCTGAGGCCCATTATGAATATTCTATTTCAGAAGCAAATCACTCCGTAAATACAATATTCGGATTCATTTATTCCCACAATAGCATTTTTGCAAAGGTGCAATTTCATAATTTGACTTAGCACTGATAGCACATCATCATTTTAAAGCTCTTTATAACCACCGGTTAATTCACACATCCTTGGGAAATTGTTTATTTGTACCAGACCCATTTTGAAACGGAATGAAACAAAATGTTGAAAGATAAAGCAACTCGCCAAAACAAGGACAGAGATATGTTTAAAAGTTGCCGTCCATCCTTACAAGTGTCCCCCTGTCTCCTTAGCACCTCTGATGAGGCCCTTAGGAGCAACTTAAACTTAAACATTTGTCACCAATAAAGATTAAAGAGCGTGATTCGTGATTCTACTACAGATGGGAGGAACTTGGTTTGAAACAATAATAAATGCAGTCCCTTCAAGATGCAGATATAAACAGGATCTGGAATGAATGAATATACTACTAATTGTTCTTTTCCCCTCTCCTTGGTCCTCCCGAGCCATGGTTTTATTTTTAAAGCAAATGATCAACAGCAGACTAACCTCTAAAGTTATTTAGGTTGTTCCCACCATTAATTGGAAAATGTCTACTATTTCTAAACACTGGGATTAAAAAAAGAATTCGAACTGTCAACCCCATTATTTTTGCCATTACGTCTTTCCTGAGACTAACCTTGAGATTTAAACTATTCATGTTTCTTATCAATGTTGTTTTAGGGCTTGGTTTATATATGGAATATAATACAAGCCCCGAGATTGATGGTGAGCATGAGTTCACTGTTAGACATTCATCACAACATGTGCTTAGAAAAAAAACATGTGCGGTAATAAATCCAGAACTCACAAACTTGCAAGTTGGGGGAGATTCAGGCGCTTTTCTCAAGCATCGTTTTCTCAGGACACCAAAATTCCTCCTTCCTCTGGAAACTTGGCTGCCTACTGCATTCATTCATTCACTCATTCATTCAATAAGTATTTATTTATATTTTAGAGACAGGCTCTCACTCTGTTGCCTAGGATGGAGGGCAGTGGCTTCATCATAGCTCGTTGTATTTCAGTGCAGCCTCAAATTCCCAGGCTCAAGTGATCCTTCAACCTTGTAACCTCTTGTAGCTGGGACTACAGCTGCATGCTACCATGCCTAGCTAAGTTTAAAAAAAAATTTTTTAATGGAGTTGGGGTCTTGCTGTGTTGTCCAGGCTGGTCTCAATCAAACTATGGCCTTCACCTCTGAAAGCGCTGGGAGTACAGGCATAAGTGACTGCACCCAGCCAATAAGTATTTACTGACCACCTAGTGCATGCCCGTCAATGTTTTGGTGATAGAGCAGTGAACACAATAGGCATCGTTCCCTGCCCTGTGGCATTTCTGCTCTAAAGAGATGATGATAAACAGAAGAGGTCTGCTACATCAGGGCTGTTCTTTGGGTGGCTTCCATGCCTCTCCAGCTTCCAAATCCTCATTATCTTCACCTGCATGTTCCAAGGCAGGCCCACTTGGGACCTGGATCTCGCTCTAAACAATATGAGAAACGTCTGGCTGAGGCAATGGCTGGATGCTGGATGCTGTCTCCTGGATGCTGGTGCTGTCTCCTGGTAACCCTGCACCGAGATTCTAGACCCTCTAGGATTCAGTGCTGAGCTGGGCTACTCTGTTTCCCAAGTTCATTAAATCCCTGAAACCTGGATACTTGACCAGTATATGCTTTTCCCCACGCAAGACACATACTGCCTAGATTTAACTTCAATGTTCATCCCCTATGCCTATAGCTACAGGTCCCAGTCAGCCCCTTTGCACTGTCCAGCCTACTGGGCCACATGCTCCAGAGTGATAGTCCTTATCTCTTCCCCAAGGACTAAACCAAATCATTCTCTTTGGTTTATAGTCTTAGTAGCTATATCACTGGCTGTCCAGCTGGCAAGAATTAAAGAGGGTAAAAAGAATTTATAGGAGATCTTGTCTTTCCTATATCCCAAATCAAGGTCTAAGTAATTGTTATTACTCAACAAATACTAAGGACAAAATAAATGAATAGAATGGTTTATTTTTCCATTGCTTCCTTGTTTCTTTCCACAGTCACTCCCTGAAGGTGGCTAGAGGTAGTAAAACTAGATAGAAAGACATATCTTCCAGGAGACGTGCGAAGAACTTGACAGTGATAGAAGTTGGAGACTGGGATGTTAGTTAATGATGATGCAGACATCTCCATCTTCAAGAACAGTGAGACCAGCAACATAAATAGCTTAAAAAAAAGCAAAATAGTAGTTCCATTTCAGATATTTTGAGATGCTTTTGAACAATTCAGATTGAGATATTCGAACAGGAACTTGAGAGAAGGGAAACTGGACTCAGCTGGACACAGAGGTTCGGGATCATCCGTTAAGTGAAGTTGTAGAAATAGACATTTGTCAGAAGAGCAAATGGGAGGTGAGGACCTTAACAAAAAGCCATCTTCATGGGATGAGTTATGTATAGAAAGTGTGCGGAGGAAAATGGGAAGAGAGAGAGAGCAATGTTGGAGGGTTGGAACAGAGTCTCACTACTGAGTGCTGTTGAAGTGAGCATTTCATAAAGATAAGTGTGATTCATGATATTAGGTACTAGAAAGGAAAGCGTGGGCATGGGAGATGCCATATCTAGGCTGGGGGACTCTTGAGAAAGCAGTTTCATTCAGCCCTTGGGGCAATAAATATGTCCTAACACAAGGCATTTAGCACTGAACGTGTATGAAGAAACACAGACCATAAAAGTGTAAATCTTTTTGTTTCATTTTGTTGGGTTTTTTTGGTTTGTTTGTTGAGACAGAGTCTCACTCTGTTGCCCTGGGTAGAGTGCCATGCGTCATAGCTCACAGCAACCCCAAACTCTTAGGCTTGAGCAATCCTCTTGCCTCAGCCTCCAGGCTAGTTTTTGTATTTTTAGTAGAGATAGAGTCTTGCTCTTGCTCAAGCCGGTCTCCAACTCCTGAGCTCAAGCAATCTACCTGTCTCTGCCCCCCAGAGTTCTGGGACTACAGGCGTGTGCCGCCACACCCAGGTAATTTTTCTCCTTTTAGTAGAGGTGGGGTCTTGCTCTTGCACAGGCCGATCTCAACCTCCTGAGCTCCCATATACCTGCCTTGGCCTCCCATAGTGCTAGGATCATAGCCGTGAGCCACCCTACCCGGCCCTTTTCTTCTTCTGCATGAGAGAAATGCATTCAGAATATTCTATTGCTTTTGAAAGAAGATGGATCAAATGTAATGCATTTTGCCATGTAGTCTTAGGGAGGGAAGAAAGCTAGATCTAAGTTGCCAAATCCAGAATGCAGTCTTGTCAAGGACGGCAGGTAATGTTTGATATCACGTGATGCTTCTGGTGATTAGTAGTGGCCACTTGCAGCACATTTGAGAACACTTGCAAAGCAGTGGCTCAGTCCGTCACAATGCCATAAGCTTGAGGACAAAGTGGTATCACATAGCCACCCATCGACCACCTTGAATTCGTGAGGCTCTTTTGGAAATAAGCTAACCATGGAAAGGTAGAGAAGAGCTTTATTTGAAATAAATTATGTTTGTACCTTAAATTTAAAAAAAGTCTTCCTTCCTTCCTTTCTTTTTTTTCCTGAGCGGAGTTCTCACTCTGTCAGAACTGGGTAGAGTGCTGTGGCATCACAGCTCACAGCAACCTCAAACTCTTGGGCGCAAGTGATCCTCTTGCTGCAGCCTCCCAAGTAGCTGGGACTACAGGTGCCTGCCACAACGCCCAGCTAGTTTTACAGACCGGATCTTGCTCTGGCTCTAATCGCCAACACCTGAGCTCAAGCAATCTACCCACCACGGCCTCCCAGAGTGCTAGGTTACAGACATGAGCCACTGCATCTGGCATGTGTTTACTTCTCTTGAGCACAAAGTATCAGAAGTAAACTTTAAAAGCTGATAGTTACATAAGACCAATGACAACGTTTGGATTTCTTTTCTTTCTTTTCAATAAATTCTAAAGTATGTATTTTATAGAATTACTTTTTTTAAACTCAATATAGGTGAATTATTTTGAAAAAAATTATAATTTTTAAAGTTCTAAATAAAATTGTTCTCCATTATTTGGCAAATTCCATATTTTGTACAACAAACTCTTAATGGAGTTCAACACTGAGACTGTATGTATATTATGGAAACATGATGAATACTTCTCCTTTAGATAAATATTCCAAAAATACAAGAAGAGAAATCACCTGTAATTCTACCACCCAAAGGCAACAACTGTCTATATTTTGGTATATCTTCTTTCAGCCCAGTTTTTTGTGTGTTTAAAAATATGGCTAGCCTCAGGGGCTCACACCTGTAACCCTAACCCTAGCACTCTGGGATGCCAAAGAGGGTGGATTGTTGGAGCTCAGGAGTTCCAGACCAGACTTGAGCCAGAGCGAGATCCTGTCTCTAAAAATAGCCGGGCGCTGTGGTAGGCACCTGTGAGTCCCCACTACTCAGGAGGCTGAGGCAAGAGGATCGCTTGAGCCAAAGGGTTTGAGGTTGGTGTGAGCTATGACACAATGACACTCTCCCCAGTGCGATGGAGTGATAAAATAAATAAAACAAAACTGTGCAGATGTTTAAAAAAAATTGAGATTATTCTCTGTAGACAGCTTTTCTCCTACCATTTTGTCTTGAAATGGTATTTTAAGCATTATATTAGACTCATATATTTTGTAAAGCAAGACTTTTCAAATCCCATTATCTTTTCAAAATAATAATTTTTATCTAAACTATTTGAGGATATTTAGGATGTTTTTAATTGTTCAGAATTATAATGAATTGTAAATAGTGATGGAATGAACATGTGTATGCAGAAGTCTTTATGTATCCTTCAGAATGTCTTTAGAAGAGATTTTTAGAAGCATAGCTCTTGAACCAAAGAATAAGGATAGTACTCAGACTTTTGATTCATAGTCCAACTCATTTGCAGGGTGTCCAACTCTTTTTCTCCTCTGCCACATACTGGAATAAGAGCTGTCTTGGGCCACTCATTAAATGCACAAACACAAACGAAAGCTGATGAGCAAAAAAAAGGGCCCCTGTATATTTTTCCTGATATCTGCCACTAGAGATTAGCAAAAAGGTCCTCACATAATTCACATGTGGCCCACCGGCTGCATACCCCTGAGAGAGGGTAATTTATGAAGGTAGGGGAGGTTGGTGTGAGATTAACTTTAAAACTGCATGCTTGTTTTCATAAGTTTTTTCTTTTTTTTTTTTTTTGAAACAGAGGCTCACTTTGTGACCCTCATTAGAGTGCTGTGGCATCACAGCTCACAGCAACCTCCAGCTCCTGGGCTTAGGCGATTCTCTTGTCTCAGCCTCCCGAGTAACTGGAACTATAGGTGCCTCTCACAACACCCGGCTATTTTTTTGTTGTACTTTGGCCCGGGCTGTGTTTGAACCCACCACCTTCGGTATACGGGGCTGGCACCCTACTCACTGAGCCACAAGTTTTTTATGTCATAAATTAGTATTTTAAATGAGGAGTTGGCACACATCCTGAAAAGAACCTAACAATACTTAAGTCTTTGCTGGCAAGACAGCCTCTAGCTCAACTGCTCAACTGCGTCATCCTAGTGTAAAAGTAGCCTAGACAAAAGGCAAATGAATGAGCATGGCCGTGTTCCAATAAAACTTTATTTACAAAAACAGGCAATTAGACTGATTTAGTCTAACTAAATACAGGCCATATTTTGCTGACCTCTGTATTAACTGAAAATCTTGTGGTCATGTAAGAAGATTTGATTGTGCAGCTATCAAGAATCAGGAGCCATGCTTTGCAAAATTACCTTTAGGAAGATTTGAGACTGTGGGATTCTGAAACTCAGTGATAGTCTAGGAAAGGGAGTAAATCTGCCTTTATAGCAAAGCTATTTGGAAACCAAGCAAGGAAGCAATGAATCAGCCCGTTGTTTCGACATATGCAGAGTTTGGAGAAGTCTATAAAGTCGGGCTTCTGTTGGCCTCTGCCAGGCAGCTGTAGCTTGGCCCTGAATCTTTTCTTAGTGTGTTTTCTTGAGAAATTCAGCCCAGTTCCCACAAAAGCAGTCACACCCATGTATACAAACTCAATCATAGCCTCCACCACTCATTAATTCCAGCATTTCTACACAATTCTTAGGAAAACAAAGCTCGAAGCTAGAAGGACCAAAAAAAAAAAAAAAATCATCTGAAAAATACTTTGTTCTCATGAAACCTACCCAACAGGGAATATTTTTCCCAGATGTTAAGCATACAATTGCTTTTCCTTAGGTGACCCTTTACAGGGCAACTAAAAGACAACATTGATTACCTTTAATAAAAGTGTAAAACAGGAAGGAAATAAACTAGGCAGCATTTCCTAAACAATGCCACTGGGTCGTAGGTGATTACCAGTTATCTGTCAAGGAAACTTGTAAGTTAACCACAGAGATAAAATATATTTCACCATATTAATTTAGTGGTCGCCGCCCACTGCCTTGTTCTTTTCTAGCTTCTGAAGGTGCTTTGAATGCAGAATCTTCATGTTTAAATACAGGCTGAAGGGACTGCTTTCATGGACTGTCAGATATTTACATAGATGCAGGAGCATGCACATGTACACACATGCACACACACAAATGCATGCACGCATGCACATCCCCTTCTGACCCCCAGAATGCAAAAGCAGCTGCCTCAGTAAACACTCCATCTGAGTCCAAAAGTGGTTTTATGCTCATTGTTCGTGCCTCCTTTATTTACACTAGAGAAACAGTGTGAGCTGGCTGTAGACAGCTCTCTGCCAAGAACAGAAACGTGCTCATGGGCTAGCCCAAACAAGCAATAAAGAGTCAGGGGGAAAAATGGATTTAACCTTTGCAAATTAATATAAACAATAGCTCTCCTGCATGGACACACACACCATACCTGTGTAACAGCTGCACTTAAAATGTTGTTGAGAAGTCTTTTTTATTTATTTTTTTTAATTAAAAGATCCCACATTGCGTTTCCATCATCATAAGCTTTTGGTCAATAGCACACATTTTTAAAAATGTACAAAATTGTATCCACATACAATGGGCAGCTAGCAGAGAATCTGTCCTCTCTATATGAAGCTGGAGTTTAGGGAGCGAGTGACTTGCTCAGTGAGTGGGGTCTGTGGTTGAGAATTTGTTTCTCCTGATTTCTGGGGCAATGATCTCAGCAGTAACACTTCCTCTTTAGCCATGTTGTTTTTCTTACTTGCTTGTTCTAAGTAGCACATATTCACAATCTGATGCTTTGGGATACCTGTACCCCTTCTGCAGTTAGTCCTTCAGGGGGATTGTAACTTAACCTTAAATATCATCCTTAAAAGAAGAACAGGGACCAATGGGTAGCAGTGATGAATAGCCCTATTCTGCCATGGCAAGACTTACAACTTTCTTAAAATAGTATTTCCCTGGGATGTCCAGGTTCCATCTTGGGCTGTTTCAACTTGCAAGATGTACACATTTCTAAAAATGATTTTTGTAGATGAGATATGTTTGTACAAATGTAGCTCAGCACATTTTGTGAATTGTTGTTCACCTGAATATATAACCGAAGAGCTTCAGAGCTGAGTTGCCACCGAGTTCACCCTAAGTCAGGGATTTTCAACCAGCATGCCGCGCCAGGGTCTTAGGTGTACCGCAAACATTTTTAAAGATCATGAATTAAATTATTTTCAAAAGAAGTTCAAAGCACAGTAAATATATTTTTTTGTTTTAAATCTTTTTTTTTGATCAACATAATTTAAGCGTGCTGTGGGAGTTTAACTATAGATTCAAGTGTGCCAAGAGATTAAAAAATAAGGTTGAAAAACGCTGCCCTGAATCATGGATTCACCCCACTTTCCCCATGTATTGTGAAGCAGTCATCTGTACTATCCCAGAGTAACTTGGCAGAACGCACCATCCTGACGCGCATTTTTCTACAGCAAACCATCCTTCAATTACATAGAATTAATTGGACTGTTTCCATGGCTTTACATCAATCTGGTTGTATGGATGCTTTTCCTGTTGAGGTGTCATTGCTTAGACTCAATGCATATGGTTTTCTACTCTATTTCTATGCTGGTGACAGACTGCCTCAGAAACATAGCAAGCCTCCCTTCTACCAGCAGCTTTGGAGTGGTGGCCGGATGCCATCTGTGAAGGGTGCCATGCATTGCCGTGAAGGCTCAGACCTAGATTGAATTGAATGCACAAATCATTGAGTGCCAGCCACATGCTTTTGGTTTAGATGGGCCCATTCTCATTACGTTCCCCCAGAGCATGTGATGAAAGATACAGCGTATTACAAAGCTAAGCTTTAACTGGATAATGTCATTGGAATAACTGCTAGGGGCCCATCCTCGTCCACTGAGGTCCTGGTGCCCTCGATGCTGAAGAACGTTGGCAAATGAATAAATAAATAAGTAAAGTAGCCCTTCCTTGTTGGAAGGCCTCTGAAAGAGGGGGTTTCCAAGAGAGGTCTTATAAAACAGAGCAGAGTAGGCTGATCAACAGCCCACAGAAGGCAAAATGCTCCCAAGTTTGTCCTTGGGTGGTGGTAGTCTTCTTTCTCTATCATCTTTGCTTTCTCAACGTTTTGCAGTGATGACACAGTCCATCAGGAGGCGGGGGCTTCATTCAGAGAAATGAGAAGTAAATCAGCAAGAGAAGAAGGAATAGAGACCCCCAATAGAAAGAATTTTAATGAGGACATTCTTGGGTCAACCCCTAATCTAATTACCCTCATGCCTTAATGTGTTTCAGTGATTTTCAACTGTTTGGCCTTTGTGTAAGTGGTCACCAAATTACATTTTCGTTATTTCCCAAGAACAGCGAAGAACCACACAGGAAATGCTTGCTCCCCCATGTGATCCGATTGAATCCCCAATTTATATCTTAAAGGGAAAAACAGATTCTCATGATTTGGAAAAAAAAAAAAAAAAAAAGGAAGCAGAATCCAAATTTCTCCTTTTTCATCACCACGCCTGTATTATTTGTGTTATTCATGAAAAAAAAATCTTTTTGAGTGTATTGAAAGATAGACCAACCCTTTCTTTTTTTTTTTTTAATAATTTTATTAAATCATAGTTGTGTACATCGGTGCAATCATAGGGCAGAATGTGCTTCATATACAATCAGAAATATTTTGATCATACCGTTAGAGATAGCCTTCACGGCATTTTCTTGATCACTATATAAAGACATTGATACTGTACATTTAATAAGTTTCACCAGTACCCTGCTAAGATGCACCGTAGGTGTGATCCCACCAATTGCCCTCCCTCCACCCATCCTCTCCCCTCCCTTCCCCTCCCTT
>CAUYON010133251.1:0-10749 GCA_963573935.1 Arctocebus calabarensis
TCTGGAGAGAAACCCTACAACT
This sequence comes from Arctocebus calabarensis, assembly GCA_963573935.1. Taxonomy (NCBI): domain Eukaryota; kingdom Metazoa; phylum Chordata; class Mammalia; order Primates; family Lorisidae; genus Arctocebus; species Arctocebus calabarensis. Next base: position 23 of record CAUYON010133251.1, read on the forward strand.
GTCAAGAATGTGGCAAAGCCTTTAACCAACACTCAAGCCTTTCTGTACATCAAAGAATTCACTCTGGAGAGAAACCATACAGATGTCAAGAATGTGGCAAAACCTTTAACCAGCACTCCCTCCTTCCCTGTCTCTGCTTTTCCCTTCCGTCACCCCCTTCTCCCTTCCCTCTCTCTACTCTCCCCTTCTCCTACCTCCTCCCTTGGTGCTAGGTTAACTCAAAAGTTTCTTTGCTATTGACCACCCCAGTGGTGGTAGGGGTAGGAGCAGGATATTAGAAAAGTAGAATTCAGAGGAGAACCGTGAGTAGGAATGCTACTTGTCATTTTCTAGAAAAGAAATGGACCCAAAGGAACCTCTTAGGGATAGTAAGAGTTCTCTATAAAGGCAACAGTTTTCACAACTTTTTCAAGCTTATTTTTATTTTGACTAGGCCCAGGTCACCTTCCCTTCCTTCCAACGTACCCTAAGGACTCAGACTGCCTACAGATTCCCACCATGGCCATCTAGCTCAGTATAGAACATTTTTATCACCCTCCAAACAGAGTTAAGCACTTAAGAGCTGGCTATGTTAGCACCACCAAGGAGCATATTGGCACAGTCCAAAACCTTTTGCTTTCATAACAAAAACATGGGTACCTAAGGCGAGCTCAGGGAGGACAGAAACCACCCGTGGAGCAGAAGGGCAAAAGCTCACTTGATCTTGATTTTCAGTATGAACACAGACCGTGAAAGCGGGGCCTCATGAAAAAGAACAAAAAATATATAATAAATAAATAAATAAATAAAAATAAAAAATACAAAAACATGGGTACTTGGTAATAAAGAAGCATCTCTTCCATGAGACAAAAGAGTTGTGTCAGGAGGCCAAAAGCAGAAGGCACCTCTAGAACCAGATTCTTTCTAGGGATGGGACATCATTCTAGTCATCTTCCTTCCAAACACCCAAGGCATTGAGAAATGTTTGCAGTGAATGTATAAACAAGGCAGAATTGAGAGTAGGATGGAGATGTGTGGCGCAGAAACTGTATCTAATAATACGTGGTGCTGTGCTCCTGATAGGGATAAAAAGATACTCCTAGATTAAATAAAAGAACACTCATTTGTTTGTGTTTGCATTTTGCCAATTGGACACGGGCACAGGTTTCCCTGTGTGTGCTGAGCTGTTGTGATATAGAACTTGAGTGCATGTGTTCTATGTGGGTGCATTACCATTGCCAGTAAAGTAGAGTTGATCCCAAGTTCATAAATGATGACATCTTTATTAATGTTTTAAATTCCAAGCCTCTAGTACTTTTCTCATTCACTGAAGAAGAAAGCCTATAGGATGGTCCTTAAAATATAGCTTTCTATCAGTGGACATTTAACGATAATCTATACATGGTGTCTTTATGACACATTCTCTAATTCAAATCCTCGATACTTGGGCTCTGCTTATTATGAAAGTGATCAAAATCTCCTTTCTCTGTCTTTAGTTCTCTCTGCTATCAGAGAGGAAAAAAGGATTCTATCCATTCTTTTCTTTCTTTTTTTTAATTTTTTTTGAGACAGAGTCTCACTATGTCGCCCTCAGCAGAGTGCTGTGGCGTCATAGCTCACAGCAACCTCAAACTCTTGGGCTTAAGTGATTCTCTTGCCTCAGCCTCCTGAGTAGCTGGGACTACAGGTGCCTGCCACAACGCCTGGCTATTTTTTTTTTGTTATAGTAGTCATTGTGGTTTAACTGGCACAGGCCGGATTTGAACACCTACCCTCGGTGTATGTGGCTGGCACCGTAACCCCTGTGCTATAGGAGCTGAGCCTCTCTCCATTATTTTCTCAGTGGTTTTGTTTTTTGTTTGGGGGAGTTGTTCTGTGTTGTTTATTTGCTATCTTTATCATAGAAATTGAGGGCAAATGGATGAGAGATGTTTCTTTATACATTTGAGTTATTATGTATTTCTGGTTTTGCATATGTCTAGCTTAGTCGCCCAACTATTCCCAAGCATTTTGTTTATGATTGGCCTTTTCCAAGGCAACACTTGGATTCTGTCTTGGTTATCAAAAACTTGAGAAATGCTTTAAGTGGCTTTGGTTTCATTGACAATGGCATTGCAGTGGGTAAGTGTGGGCAATGCTTAAAGCCTAAATAAAGGCTCTTGGTAAGAGTACATACGCTGGCTCGGCGCCTGTGGCTCAACGGGCTAAGGCGCCAGCCACGTACACCTGAGCTGGCGGGTTTGAATCCAGCCCCAGGGCCCACCAAACAACGACGGCTGCAACCAAAAAATGGCCTGGCGTTGTGGCGGGCACCTGTAGTCCCAGCTACTTGGGAGGCAGAGGCAGGAGACTCCCTTGAGCCCAGGGATTGGAGGTTGCTGTGAGCTGTCATACTACGGCACTCTATCCAGGGTGACAGCTTGAGGCTCTGTCTCAAAAAAAAGAAAGCACATGTGCTTTTTTTCCATAGCAACTTTATCTGCAAGATTAAGCATTCTGCTGTTGGTATAGTTAATAAGAAAAACTCTACTCCTGTTCAGAGCTGTTTATCTTCCATTACTGGAAGGTGTTTACTTTCATTCACATCATTGTTTTTTTTTTGTTTGTTTGTTTCCTTCTGTCTTCCCAGGTGGCATTGGTAGGGTGGTCAACGGAGCCTTCATGGTGCTGAAAGGGCATCGATCTATTGTTAACCAGGTCCGATTTAATCCCCACACCTACATGATCTGCTCTTCAGGTGTAGAAAAGATTATCAAGGTGAGGTACCTTCCCCTTCTGTCCTTTTAGAGAAATTGTAACAATTTATAATCAGAGGAAACTAGAATAGTATATGTAGAACCTCATAATCTAAACATACTAAAGGCCTATCAAAATTCTCAGATTTTTGGCATATTGTAAAATATTAGAAAGTTGATATTAAAAAGTAGTTTAAAACTTTTCTTTCAGAACCATTTTTTCAACTTGTCACTGGGCTTTGAAACAGAGGGCATCTTCTAGACACTAACTTGAGTGCTACTGTTTCCAGTGGCCTTGATCTTAGTTATGATTAATTCTGCTTCCCAGATTTCATCTGGAGATTAGAAATGAAGCATTAATTGCTATCTGAATGTGACACAAGTATAACTAAGTGGTTGCCAGAATCATAGCTAAATTGTGTCAGGATTTATCAAAAAACTACCCCATGTGCTTGTGAAATATTTTTAAAGCTGCAACAAAGGAATCCAACCTGGTCATGTCCAAGAAAGGTGACCTACTCCTCCCTACTCCTGTTCTAGGTGCTAGTAACCCTTTTCCCCATGTAAGGAAGTAAGAATTCAGGGCAATTGAGGAATTATTGACGATAAGCTGGATGATGTTCTTAGCAAAAGTAAAAATTCCATAATTTTTTCTTTTTTTTTAGTTTGTTTTCCCCCTAGAGAGGAGGTTTCACTCTATTGCCCAGACTAGAGTGCAGTGGCACAATCATAGCTCACTACAGCCTCCAACACTTGGGCTTAAGCAATCCTCCATCCTTAACCCTCCTAGCAGTCTTCAGGCCCACACCATCACACCCAACTAAATTTTTTTTAATTTTTTTATATAGACAGGATTTTGCTTTGTTGCCCAGGCTAGTCTTTAACTCTTAGCTTCAAGCAGTCCTCTTGCCTTGGCTACCCAGATTGCTGAGAGAGATGTTTCTTTATACATTTGAGTTATTGTATGTTTCTGCAGGTTGGGTGCAGGCATGAGCTGCCACATCCAACCTTCAGTCTTTTTCTTAAAATGACTTTGAAAACCTGAGAGAGCATGCAGAGAAAAAAATAAAAATTGGTTTGTGATAACTTAGTAATTTTCATTTTTTGATTTTTTTAAAATAAACTATCTAGAGCTAAAATAAGTTGTATTTGGTGGTAGAGGAAATATTATATTGGCATATGAGTCAGTATTTTTATTTGCCCTTAGTCCAACTTCCTTGATTTAGGTAGACTTTTCTATGTTGTGTATCAGGGCTAACCTTCATGGCTGCACACATTTCTCCATAGGGTTAGAATGGGACATCTAGATCATTTTTACTGGCTTTTTTTTTTTTTTTTTTAACAGATGATGAGATTTAAATTATAAGTTAACCATCTGTGGTCAGCTAACTAGTGAAAGCAAGGACAGAACTCTATTCCGTGTTCTTCCCAGTGTACCACCACCTCTGCCATGCTAGTGGGAAGGCAGCAGGCAGCCAGATGACTCTGCCGTATTTGATCATCTCCGTAGTGCTTCACTTGGGCAGTCATTGAAGTGGCCCTGTCTCTTGCATTGCTTTCCTCTCTCCCTTGGCCTATGACTAATGGGTTTGCACTGTAACATGTCCGCCGTAGGCCTGTTGACATCATTTGCTTTCTCAGATTGCTCTCTGCTTGGGCATCTCCTTTACAAGAGAAATTCCTGTTTGGCTGTGTACTCTGGGATGCTTCTGTACTAAATCTCCCCATTTATTATTTAGTCAAATGAAGTCCTTCCCCTAAAGGTCATGTGTTGGAAACTAGCCAGGTTCTCAGAGGAGAAAGAAAAGAAATGTTTTTTCTGTGAGGTTATCCCGACTGAACTATGGAGCACTCTACTCCCAGGTTCCCAAGGAATCTGACTGAACCTTGCCCCATCAAGAGGTACATTTAGCCATTTGAAACCTTAAGTCTACACAGATGACCATATTGAGAGAGAAAGCAAATAGGTTTGGAATTCCCAGCTTTGCTTTCTCATGTCTGCCCCATTCGTAGTCCGGTAGGGAATGGTATGGTGTTAAAGCTTTGCAGGAACAGAGGTAGGAAGGAGGAGGATGAGACGAAGTGCCATGCTGGCCTCATCTCCCTGTTGGAATTATTGTCCTTGCCTGTGTCCCGTCATCCTGAAGGGCCATACGTCTCAACCTTTGGTCTCTCTCCTGTCTGTAAAATGAGGGCACTAACAGTGACTTGCCACCTGGTGCCTTATGAATTACCTGTGTCTGACAATTCCTGTTTTAATAAATGTCACTTTCTGCTCGTTGCCCATAGCTCAGTGGCTACGGCACCAGACACATATACTGGAGCTGGTGGGTTTGAACCCAGCCCAAAAATATTTCTTAAAAATAAATAAATAAATATGCCAATTTCCTACTATTTCTGAAAGCATCTGTGCCTCAAAAAGCTCCATGCCACGGTCCAGCCTAAGGCCCACTTTTCTCTCTCCATCTCTCTCTCTCTCTCACTATCCTTGTTCTTTACTACCACCTTTCTAGATAGGAGGAGAATCCCTGTTGTCAGGACCAGCCTCTTCTCACCTATAATGAGAAGTGTTCTATCTCCCTGAATGCTCACACTTGGCAAAAAAAAGGGGGTTGTTTTGTAGTTAAACGTGTTAAGGGAAATGGAGATCTCCAAGACCAACATTTGCTTATTCATCCCATATGTGGATGTACCTACTGTGTGCTAGGCACGGTGGAGGACACAAAGATGAAGATGGCTGACCAAGTATCCCTAGGAATTGATGCTCCAGTAGGAGAGACAAGAAATTAAGATGATGAGAAGTATGAAAGAGGCATAAGACGTGTAAACAAGCGCAATGCTATTAGAGGAAGAAGAGATTTTTTTCTTACGTGGGGTAACCTCAGTACTGTGTAGTATTCGAGCTAGATTTTTTTTTTTTTTTTTTTTTGAGACAGAGCCTCAAGCTGTCACCCTGGATAGAGTACTGTGCCATCACAGCTCACAGCAACCTCCCAGTTCCTGGGCTCAAGCAAGTCTCCTGCCTCCGCCTCCCAAGTAGCTGGGACTATAGGCACCCGCCACAACGCCAGGCCATTTTTTGGTTGCATCCGTCATTGTTGTTTGGCGGGCCCGGGCTGGATTCGAACCCGCCAGCTCAGGAATACGTGGCTGGTGCCTTAGCCCGTTGAGCCACAGGCGCTGAGCCTCGAGCTAGATTTTGAAGACTAAAGACTTCAAAAGGAAGGAGAGGAGTAAGATACAAAGAACAATCCAAGTAGAGAGAACAGATATTTATTTATTTCATTGGATCAACAAATATTTATTTACCACCTATTGTGTACCAGGCATTGTGCTTGTAAATAAATTGCTTTACAAGGCTTGGCGCCTATGGCTCAACAGGTTAAGGTGCCAGCCACGTACCCTTGAGCTGGTGGGTTCAAATCCAGCCCGGGCTGCCAAACAACGACGGCTGCAACCAAAAAATGGCCAGGTGTTGTGGCGGACGCCTGTAGTCCCAGCTACTTTGGAGGCGGAGGCAAGAGACTCACTTGAGCCCAGGAATTGGAGGTTGCTGTGAGCAGTGATGCCACAGCACTCTATCCAGGGTGACAGCTTGAGGCTCTGTCTCCAAAAAAAAAATAAATAAATAAATAATAAATTGCTTAGAAGCAGGAGGTGCAGGACTTGTTCAGAACTCGATGGTGGGAGAGGACAGGAAGGTAAGACTGGTACATAGGACTGGGGAGGTAGGCTGGAGGCAGGCCCAGTGGGTTTTGGAAGTCAGGTTAGAGAGTGTGGCAAGCCCTGTGATAACAGTGTAGTTTTTCTTGGTAGGTGGACAGATTTCTAAATTCAGTATAATCATACAAAGAGAGAAGAGGACTTAACACTCCTACATCAAACATGTCATGGTCATTTGTGTAGCTCAAACACTTGTCACTTAATTGCTTTCCATTTTGATGATGTTTGAAGAAGAATCGAGCTACATTTTTTTTCTCGGCAGCCCATTAAGCTAAACTTTTCACTGAGCTTGGAGAGAAAACTGTTCATCCCTTCTCCTTTTCTTTAAAACTTTGCCCCTTGAGGAAGCATGGCTAGCCACATTTAAGGTAACAGCAAGTTGTTTTTTAATTGTTTTCCTTCTAAGCTATTGACTTTTAGTCACTTTTAGTCAAATTTCAGGTTGAAATTGATATATTAAGGACCAAAATAATAGGGACAGTCAGTACTTCTGATATTCAAAAATCTCTCTGAGGGTAAGTTTCAAACATTCTGGTTGAGGGATTCAGTTGCCAGATGAGAGAGAAAACATCACATTTATTAGTGCTTGGGTATAAGCTATGTTATTTCACATCTTCGTTTCCACTATGGAGAAATAGAAGCTTTCAAGGGTAAAGTTAGCTGGACATGGTGCCTCATACCTATAATCCTAGCACTCTGGGAGTTCAGGGAGGGAGAATTGGGACCAACCTGAGCAAGAGCAAGACCCTGTCTCTAGAAAAAAAAATGAAAAATTAACTGGGCATGGTAGTTTGTGCCTATAGTCCTAGCTACTTGGGAGAACAAGGCAGGAGGATCACTTGAACCCAGAAGTTTGAAGTTTTGTGGTTGTAGTGAGATAACGATGCCACTGCATATCCAAAAAGGGAGTGGAGAGTAAAGTCATTTGCTGAGGGCCGTAGGAAATGGTGGGGTTGGGGTTCCTACTTGCTCTTTCTGCTCCTCTAGCTCTAGGCTGAGAGTCCCTTGAGAATTGAAGACTGGTGGTCTGGTGTGTGTTTAGGGGTATTGTTTTGCTCTGAATCTTAGAATTGGATGAGACAAATCTAATTCACTGTTTAGGTGAGGGATCTGAGCTTCGCCCAAGGTTACCAGCTAGTTAGGAGTTGCATGGTAACCCACACTCAAACCTCCTGCCTCTTGATCTTGTGTTTTGTTCCATGACTCCAAGCTTGAGGAATGAACTGTCTACCTCAGCTTAATATATTCCAGAGCCCAAACAAAAGCTGACGTTCAGTGTTATGATTTTCATTCCTGAGGTGAAACACAGGGGGATGGATAATAGATTGGAACCTAAAACTGGCTTGCTGAGTAGCTAGACCAGCATCTTACCATTATTATTTTGTACTTCTTTTAACAAATTCTCTTAGGATTTATTTTCATATTAGGGGAGGTGAGGGATCTGGCTTAGAATTAATAAGACTTAAAAAACATCCTAAGGGCTTTACCTTTTGGACCCCTCAATTTCCTTTAAAGCCACCAAACTCTCTTACTCCCTCAGGCATCTGTTTGCAGAGATAGTCTTTCATAGTTTGAGCTTGTGCTAGAGACTGTGTCTAAATGTTTCCCAAATACCAAGTCTCAGGAAGAAATTTGAAGGGCCCTCAGACAAATCCTTTTAATTTCTGCTACCTATTTTATGCTAACTATAGTCTAGTGTACCTTAAAAATTGGTCTGCCTGTGGCTCAAGGGGCTAAGGCGCCAGCCACGTACACCTGAGCTGGCGGGTTCGAATCCAGCCCCAGGGCCCACCAAACAACAATGACGGATGCAGCCAAAAAATGGCCGGGCATTGTGACAGGCGCCTATAGTCCCAACTACTTGGGAGGCAGAGGCAGGAGACTCGCTTGAGCCCAGGAATTGGAGGTTGCTGTGAGCTGTGATACCATGGCACTCTATCCAGGGTGACAGCTTGAGACTCTGTCTCCAAAAAAAAAAAAAAAAAAAAAAAAAACGGTCCACCTACTTACCCCTAGAGTGGTTGTTAAAAATGCACAGTCCTGGCTCGGCGCCTGTGGCTCAGCGGGCTAAGGCGCCAGCCATGTAAACCTGAGCTGGCAGGTTCGAATCCAGCCTGGGCCCGCCAACCAACAATGAGGGCTGCAACCCAAACAAAAATAGCCAGGCGTTGTGGTGGGCGCCTGTCGTCCCACCTACTTGGGAAGCAGAGGCAGGAGACTCGCTTGAGCCCAGGAATTGGAGGTTGCTGTGAGCTGTAATGCCATGACACTCTACCCAGGGCAACAGCTTGAGGCTCTGTCTCAAAAAAAAAAAAAAATACACAGTCCTGATACCTATGTGTAATTTACTGAATCAAAATCTCTAAGAACAGGACTTGGGAATCAACACTATAGTTTTTCCTCAGGTGATTCCTATGCATTCCAAAGTTTGAGAACCACTGCTCTCAAACTCCTGGGTAAGATGATGAAACTGGACAGACAGGAACATCTGGGAAGAGTTATGGGAACAAAGTTGAAGGAGGATTGGATCTGAGTTGGGGATTGGTGGAGAGAAGCTAATCTAGAAGGGTTTTTCAGCTTCTTTTGAACTAGGGGTCCTCCAAAGAAACACCGCCTCTTGGCACCGCCTCATTGCCAAGTGAAACGTGGCAGGAGTGAACCTCAAGAAAATTCCTGTAGGGAGGTGAATTTGTTGTTTTGGGGGAACAAAGTCTTTGTCTTGATGGAATGAGGGGCCACTATTTTCTGCATTAGATGCCATCTAAAGATAGACACTAGCCTATCAGGCAAAAAATCACCCAGAATTTCATCTGAGTTGCCATGACTACAGGCCGATGTAACTGAGCTCCTCCATGCTGCTCAGTGGACCAGTCTGGCAGTCAGGTGGAGCTAATCATTTTCATTTCTAGTGACAGCTTAATTACCTTGAATTGATTTTTGTGTAACTTATCCAACCTATAAAGATGAGCCATTGAATTGGACATTCTTGAGGTTGGATTCTAGTTCTGCCACTGTTTAGCTATGAGTCATGTCCTTGAGCATAGATTGGAAAGGTGTTAATGGATGAGGCTGCATTCACCTTTCCTTGGGGAGTGTACCCTACCTATTCCTGCAGTTAACAGAAGAGTTGGGGAGCAAGCCAGCAGCTCCCTGGTTGGAGAACCCAGTAGCTCCCTGCTTGGAGAACCTAGTTTCCTCGGTAACTGATGCCTCATGTCCCAACAGGGAACTACAGTGTAGGCAGTTGGCTATTCTTTTTTTTTTTTTTTTTTTTTTTATTGTTGGGGATTCATTGAGGGTACAAGAAACCAGGTTACACTGATTGCATTTGTTAGGTAAAGTCCCTCTTACAATTGTGTTTTGCCCCTAAAAGGTGTGGGACACACCAAGATCCCACCCCCCTCGCTCCTTCCCTCTCTCTGCTCTTCCTTACCCCACCCCTCCCTCATTCTTTCTCTTCTTTCCCCTTCCCTCACCCCCACCATGTCATTAATTGTCCTCATATCAAAATTGGGTTCATGGGATTTATGCTTCTCCATTCTTGTGATGCTTTACTAAGAATAATGTGTTCCACTTCTATCCAGGTTAATACAAAGGCTGTAAAGTCTCCATTTTTTTTAATGGCTGAATAGTATTCCATAGTGTACATATACCACAGCTTGTTAATCCATTCCTGGGTTGATGGGCATTTAGGCTGTTTACACATTTTGGCAATTGTAAATTGAGCTGTAATAAACAGTCTAGTGCAAGTATCCTTATGATAAAAGGATTTTTTTCCTTCTGGGTAAATGCCCAGTAATGGGATTGCAGGATCAAACGGGAGGTCTAGCTTGAGTTCTTTGAGAGTTCTCCATACTTCCTTCCAAAAAGGGTGTATCATTTTGCAGTCCCACCAGCAATGGAAAAGTGTTCCCTTCTGTCCACATCCATGCCAGCATCTGCAGTTTTGAGATTTTGTGATGTGAGCCATTCTCACTGGAGTTAGATGGTATCTCAGGTTGGTTTTGATTTGCATTTCTCTAATAATTAGGGATGATGAACATTTTTTCATATGTTTGTTAGCCATTCATCTGTCTTCTTTAGAGAAGGTTCTATTCATGTCTCTTGCCCATTGATATGTGGGATTGTTGGCTTTTTTCATGTGGATTAATTTGAGTTCTCTATAGATCCTAGTTATCAAGCTTTTGTCTGATTCAAAATATGCAAATATTCTTTCCCATTGGGTAGGTTGTTTGTTTACTTTGGTTTGTTATCTCCTTAGCTGTACAGAAGCTTTTTTTTTTTTTTTTT
>CAUYON010133252.1:0-27894 GCA_963573935.1 Arctocebus calabarensis
CTCTATCCAGGGTGACAGCTTGAGGCTCTGTCTCAAAAAACAAAAAAAATCACCATGATAATTCTCTAAAAAAATTCTCAACTTGTCCCCCAGTATTCTGAACCTGCAGTGTGGGACAAGACATATGATAACCTGAGGGAAAAGAACCAGATATGTCCCGAAACACACTTACCAGGGTCAGGGCATCCACCTTTTAACCAAGTGGAAAACTTTAATAAAGTTCAACAATCAAAACATACAACTAGATACAGAGGCCCAAATGGTCCAATTTGTTCGCACACCATCATTGCCCTCATCAACCTGTTGGGACTGCCTGGGATGTTTAAAAAGGCCTGTTCATGGCACAAAACCCACAAGTTTGTAAAGCAAACAAACGACATCCTGTCTTTATTGGAAATTTTAGTATTTTGTTCCTCAGGGATTTTTGTATTAATTTTTATTTTATTTTTTTTTTGAGACAGAGCCTCAAGCTGTCACCATGGATAGAGTGCTGTAGCATCACAGCTCACAGCAACCTCCAATTCCTGGGCTCAAGCAAGTCTCCTGCCTCCACCTCCCAAGTAGCTGGGACTGCAGGCGCCCACCACAACGCCCGGCCATTTTTTGGCTGCAGCCATCATTGTCGTTTGGCAGGCCCAGGCTGGATTTGAACCCACCAGCTCACGTGTATGTGGCTGGCACCTTAGCCGCTTGAGCAACAGGCGCAGAGCCTAATTTTTATTTTTTTAATATTGCATTAGCCTATTATTCACCTTGATTACTGAGTTGTGTCCTCCCCACTGTCTTAAATATTATGCCTGAGGTGAATGCCTCACCCCAATCCTGGCTCTGCAAACCTGTCTGTCACCCATGGCCACTATCTGATCCAGACCTACCAAAGCACTGCCCTGAGGGGATTCCAGCTGTCATTTTCCTTCCTTAAAAATCCAAACAAAGAACACAGTGCTGAGATAGACCTTTAGATAGACTTGGTATCGGACCAAGCCAATTAAAAAGGCTGTCAGAGACATCACCCTTTATAATATTTTAATCATGGATTAAATTTGCCTGCATACAACTTACGTGTTTGATATAAAAATTAGTCTGCATTTTGAATATGATTTTTCTTCAAAGACTTCATCCTTCCTCCAAAATTTGAGTTATTTCTTACCTGCTCTGTGTGCAGTGCTTATGGAGACCCCAGGATCTACATTTTTGATGGATTTAATTCCAAAGTAACCTCATAAAGAAGGATCAAAGGACAGGGGTCGTGTCTCATAGCTGAAATCCTAGCACTCTGGGAGGCTGAGGCAGGAGGATCACTTGAGCTCAGGAGTTCGAGACTAGCCTGAGTAAAAGTGCAACTCCCTGTCTCTACTAAAATGGATAAATTGGCCAGGCATTGCGGTGGGTGCCTAGTCCCAGCTACTCGGGAGGCTCAGGTAGGATGATTGCTTGAGCCCAGGCGTTTGAGGTTGCTGAGCTAGGCTGATGCCACAGCACTGCAGCCTGGGCAACAGAGTGAGAGTCTGTCTCAAAAATAAATAAATACATAACCAAAATGAGAGAGAGGAACAGCTCAAATGTACCCTCCAACCATTTCCCCACCTCCATGTCACCTGCTTTCAAGCCTTCTTCTAATCTTATATCACAAGACATGCAACCAGGTGACTATAATGAAAGTTGTTCCCCAGGGTAGATACTTAGGGAAAATCAAGAGTAAGTAGATGGTAACAAAGTTCCTGTAGAATTTCCATTGCCCACAAAATTCTAAGCTAGAAAGGCAGCGGGCAGAGGGAAGGAGGTAGGGGATATGAATTTAACTGTACAGGAAGCAAAACTTTACGAGCAATTATCCTCTCACTCTGGACTGTAACCACAGATGAGCTTAAGGACCAAGATAAACCCAAAGGACAGCAGCTTGCTTTACACCTACCAGCCGCAAAGCTCTAGTGTATGGATTCAAATTAGGTGTTTCCATTCCTGCTCCACTGTTCCTTTTGGCTCACTACATTAGCCAAAAGTCAATTCCCAATTTATAAAAATGTTTTCAGAATAAAAATGACACCACTTTTATTGATTGACCTTGGAATTTATTTGGCCTGAAACACGATAAAATATTTGTACTTTAAAAAAAAAGTACTCACATGTTGGTAAAACAAACCAACCAGGCTAATGAAGATAGTGGGCCAATCATTACCAAAATATATATATATATATATATATATAAAAAACATTAAAAGCCACTAAAAGAAGTTGAAATATAAAATCACAGTTCTGATGCAATTCTGGACATAGGCCCTTCCTAACCTAGTTGTTGGAGTAATTGATGCTCTAAATCTCCCTCCCTGCCCCCCAACAGTTCATCACAGTTATACCTGCCCCTCTCACTGACTTTTCCATGGCTCATATCACAGTTCACCATTGTCATGTTTATGTGTCTATTCACTTGTTTATTGGCAGTGTCACCCTCCCCTTCCCCAAAGGGCTGTCAATCTTATAAGGGCAAGGACCCTGAAGATATTTTTCACCTCCAGATCCTACTACTACACATATTGGACTCAGCAAATATTTGCTGAAGGAAATAAATGGACGATGGCAGCCTCTATTTCTCAAAACTTAACATCCTTCAGCTTTCTGTTTACCTTCTTCTTCTCACTTTTCCCCTTAAAAATAATTAATTTTAATTTTTTTTTTAAAGTTATAGTTTCTGGAGGCGGCGCCTGTGGCTCAAAGGAGTAGGGTACAGGCCCCATATGTGGGAGGTGGCGGGTTCAAACCCAGCCCTGACAAAAACCGCAAAAAATAAAAAAATTAAAAAATTTTTAAAAAAAGTTATAACTTGAACCTAATTAATAGTATCCAGGAAAAGAGAAGATATTGATGATGACTTACTGGTGGCTCAGTTCTCGTATTTCACATGGCTTGAAGCTCCATTCTTTGGCCAGTTTTTCTTGTTGAGATGCTTCTTCCAAAAACACTATCTATAAACGAAAGAAAAAAAAGAATTATATATTAATGAGCTATAGTCATTTATTGTTTCTAAATACCTAAATCTTTTTAAAAGAGTCTATACTGTAGCTGACTTAATTTTAAAAGATATTTGATACCAAATGGGGTTGATTTTAGAGTCATAAAAGATAGAGGTTTGCCTTTGTTCATCCGAAGAAGTAAATGATGTCTAATTTCTCTTTCTCTGCCATAATATAGATATAAGCGAGACTTCAAAAGCTCTAATTTGAAGATGCAAGTTATTAAAAATGGCTAATTGAGGCTCGGTGCCTGTGGCTCAGCGGGCTAAGGCGCCAGCCACGTACACCTGAGCTGGCGGATTCGAATCCAGCCCCCGGGCCCGCCAAACAACAATGACGGCTGCAACCAAAAAAAATGGCCGGGCATTGTGGCAGGCGCCTGTGGTCCCAGCTACTTGGGAGGCAGAGGCAGGAGACTCACTTGAGCCCAGGAATTGGAGGTTGCTGTGAGCTGTGATGCCACAGCACTCTACCCAGGGCGATAGCTTGAGGCTCTGTCTCAAAAAAAAAAAAAAAACAATAAAAATGGCTAATTGAGGCTGAGCACAGTGGCTCATGCCTGTAATCCTAGCACTCTGGAAGGCCAAGGCAGGTGGATTGCCTGAGCTCAGGAGTTCAAGACCAGTCTGAGCAGAGGGAGACCCTGTCTCTAAAAACTAGCTGTGCATTGTGGCAGGAACCTGTAGTCCCAGATATTTGGGAAGCTGAGTCAAGAGGATCACTTGAGTCCAAGAGTTTGAGGTTGCTGTGAGCCATGACACCATGACACTCTTCCAGGGGTGACAAAGTGAGACTCTGCCCCTCTCTCCCCAAAATGGCTAATGAGCTTCTGTTTTCCCCCCTTCAAATTTGTTGATGTCTTCTATTTCATACTATTTCCCTTGCTCCAAGCCCTGCCTCTATTCTGGACGTTTTCAACCCTTCTGAAGACCATGGTCACCTATTTCCATGAATTCATCTTCAGTCATTTGTTCCAATTTACTTCATCCACAAAAGCCAGGACCACCTCTGGGACACATTCGTGGCTCCTACGGCTCCCCCTCCAAAGCCACTGAACCACACATCTGACCACACTGTCCTCTCTTTCCTATTTGTTCCTTGAACTGCTACAAACAACCTTTCACCTCAAAGAGTCCTCCACCCACGCTTTTGTCCAGGGCTCCTGCCACCTTCTTTCACCATTACCTTGTCCAGGTTAGATTCCACCATGTATTATTTCACATTTCTGTTGTTTTTCGAGTTAATACACATCTGATAAAATTACAGTCCTGGTTAAATGCTATTTCCCTTTTTCTAGGCTACCACTGAGTAGCCAAGCAGTGTTGCAGCGAGGCAGACGACCCACAAGACAGAATATCCCTGTCAACCAGGCTCAACTGTGTTCCTACCAATGTTTGTGCCCAGCACCCTGTGATATTTCTCTAGTACTACTGTGGTCTCTTCTGTCAATAAACTGAAAGAAGAATTAACTGCTTAGCAACTGATGGATCTATCAAAGATATTTTTGGTGATAGATTACCATATAATTTTTACAACTCAGACTAATTTCTAATTAGTAATATCTCTCAAGGACTATTACTATGACAAAACTCTCCCCACTCCCATCCACTTGACTTATATGAAAAATTTTTGCCACTCACTCTATAAAAATGAAAAATAAGAAAAAAATTGATACTGCCTCCTTTTCATTCTACCAATGAGTAACACTAATTCATAGATTTATCGCCTACCCAGAGGAAAAACAGCCCTTTTATTCTAAATGCATTGCCTTTTAAAGCTGCGACATACATTTTCAAATTTTCTCATATTCCCAGGGGATGTTAAATGTTTAAATTTGGGCACATAAAATTTATTGCAAGGGTGGACAATAAAAGACTTCCTAGTGTAAAAATATATTCATGAGTAAAAACTCTGCGAGGAAAGTAGAACAGAATTAGTAACTCAAGAAGAAAAGGGGGTTACAGTTGACCCCTGAAAAATGCAGGGGTTAGGAGTGCCAACCCTCACCACATACATGGTTAAAAATTCACACGTAACTGTTAACTCCCCCGTAACACCACGCCTAATACCCTACTTTTAACCAAAGCCTTATGGATAATATAAACATTTTATTAATATATTTTATATGCTATATATATTAACATTATATATTATATTCCTGTGGCTCAGCGAGTAGGGCACCGACCCCATATACCGAGGGCTGCGGGTTCAAGCCCAGCCTCGGCCGAACTGCATCAAAAATTAGCTGGGCACTGTGGTGGGCACCTGTAGTCCCAGCTACTTGAGAGGCTGAGGCAAGAGAATCACTTGAGCCCAAGAGCTGGAGCTTGCTGTGAGCTGTGACTCCACAGCACTCCACCGAGTGCGATAGAGAGAGACTCAGTCTCCACAAAAAAAAAAATAAATAAAAAAAAATAAAAAATAAATAAAAAAAATAAAAAATAAAAAAGTAAGCTAGAAAAAATATAAAGAAAATCCTGGACAGCACCTGTGGTTCAAAGGAGTAGGGCACTGGCCCCACATGCCAGAGGTGGTGGGTTCAAACTGAGCCCTGGCCAAAAACTGCAAAAAACAAACAAACAAAAATACTAAAGAAGAGAAAATATATTCAATGAGTGGAAGTGGGTCACCAGAAAGTCTTTACCCTTGTCATCTTCATACTGAGTAGGCTGAGGAGGAGAAGGAAGGGGAGGCATTGGTCTTGCTATCTCACAGGTCCCAGAGGAGGAAGGAAATGCACAATTCAAACCAACCAACTTGTTCAAGAGTCAACTGTAGGTAGCATTTCATACTATCAAAGAGGAGTTAATTTATTATTTTAAAAAATGGATTAAGGGAGATACATGTATCACATCAGTATATTTTTAGTCCATCAAAAAAAGCTTCTTGAGACAAAGTCTCACTCTGTCACCCTAGGGAGAGTGCCATGGCATCATGGTAGCTCACAACAACCTCCAACTCTTGGGCTTAGGGGATCCTCTAGCCTCAGCCTCTGGAGTAGCTGGAAATACAGGCATGTGCCACCACACCCAGCTAGCTTTTCTATTTTTAGTAGAGACAGGATCTTATTCTTGTCATCAGATATTTCAAAAAATAATGTCACAGCTTAATTTTAACATGTACCTATTTAAAATTTGCTGGCTTGGCACCCGTGTTTTAGTGGTTACAGCGCCAGCCATATGTGCTGGGGCTGGTGGGTTTGAACCCAGCCAGGACCTGCTAAACAACAGTGACAACAGCAACAAAAAATAGCTGGATTTTGTGGCAGGTGCCCATAGTCCAGGCTACTTGGGAGGATGAGGTAAAAAAAAATCAACACTTGAGCCCAGGTGTTTGAGACTGTGTGAGCTGTGATGCCACTCTATTGAGGGCAACATAGTGAGACTCTGTCTTGAAAATAAATGAATAAATAATTTGCCAGGAAATGGTTTTTTGTACATGTTTAAATTTCATAAAAGTTATGTGTATAACTTTTTAAAGTATAAAAGTGTATAAGGTTTTTTTAATTACAGAAGAACCTCCATAGCTGACCTCCTCCCCACACTGACCATTTCCCAGACAGACTCCACATGTGCACATCAGTAGAGCAGGCTCGGTTCCTTGCGTTGCCCCTCTCTGTATGTTGACCAGTTTGTTACGGTCCCTTGGGCGATCAACTTACAGGTTCTACAGTCCTCATCGGAAAAAGTGTGAAGAATTTGTATAGTGAATGGAAGTTCCAGGTCTCCACAATGATCATTTTGAACCTACCCTTTCTTCAAACATCTCAGGCCATCTGACTCCCACACATCCATGCAATAGTGAAGCCCTGCAGACAGTCTCAGAGAGAGTCAGCAAGGGAATGGTTCCATATAACCAAACATGCAGTGACTAAATGTGACAGTGAAGATTTAAATTTATTGAACAGGAAATTATCTCTGATATGATGTTAAGATTGTTTCTCTAAATGCAGTTTACTAGATGACACATATGGTCTGACCACATTTTTAATAAGAACATGGTGTTGGTGTGGACATGTGCATGTGTCAAAGGGCAGGATGTTGTCTTAGTTTGTTTTCTGTTGGAATGATGAAATAGCACAGACCGGATAATTTATGAAGCACAGTTGATTTGGCTCCTGGTCTGGGAAGCTGAGAAGTCTAAGAGCATGAAACCTCTTAGGAGGCAGCCAGGGGTTCTAGGTCTTGGATCAGCCTTTAAATTTTTCTTTTTATTCTATTTTTTTCCTGCTCTCCTTGTTTCTCAGGCAGGGATTTATTTTTAAGAAATCCCTAAAAATATTTTGGAAAACCAATGTGACAAAATTACAAAATATGACTGAAGTTTTCCTAAGGTTTCTGGGCTTATATGGCCATTTATTTACTTATTTACCATCTAGAGAGCGAGTGTTCATGGGCCACAGGCTTCCCTTTCACAGGCCACAGTCTAGGTGAGCTGTCAAACACATACACAAGTCATTAAAAAGCTAGTTTTATAAAATCATAAAATCAAAGATGGTTTCAGCTGGCAAGGACCTTTTTTATTTAACCCCTGTTTTCCAGAAGAGGAAATTTAAACCCTTCAGTTAAGCAAAACAACTAAGTGCTTTTTTGTTTGAAACTGGGATGATCTAGAATGAGCAATAACGAGAATGTCAGGAATACTAAATCCAAAAGCAAATGAGTGATGATTGTCAGCTAACAAAACAAATCTCTTCAAGTTACAGTCTTTAAAGGCTTTAAATACCAGATGGAAAAAATGCGGGCAAGAGGCTTGTTGCTATGGAACAGAGTAAATTGTTCTTTGGGCCATTGCAAAATAGCTCAACAATCCAACAAAATTAGGTAACATAGTTCAACCCATTACACAAAATCCTCTCTCAAGTCACTGTGATGGGAGATAAAATCAGATGAAAATATGAGGGCTTTGGATATCTGAAGCTTTGGAATAAAGATGAAAATTGCCACCATAGTAGCTCAATTCATGCCAAACAGATTAGTAGAAAGGATAAAGTGAGATTGCTTTAAAATAAAAACAAAAAAAGCCCAAACAACCATCAGTCTGTAAAGGTAGAATGTGAACAATGTTTCAAAGGTACCAAAGAGTAGCATGAGGGGCTTAAACCTATGGCTCCAATAGTCTCATTTTATAAATAAGGAAACCAGGTTTTGTGAATTATCCAAGGCATAGGGAAAATCTAATGGACTAGACTCATCTTCCCAGAAATTCTTCCAGACTTTCATGATTGCTTCTCTAAGACCATAAACCAAGGATCATCAAAGTTTCTCTAGAGCTGTGGTCCCCAAGCCCTGGGCCACAGACAGGTACCAGGCCAGTCTGCAGCCTGTTAGGAACCAGATTACACAGCAGAAGGCGAGTGGCAGGCAAGCCAGGGAAGCTTCATCTGTACTGATGCTCCTCATTATTCCCCACCTGAGCTTCACCTCCTGCCAAACAGGCAGTCGCACCGGATTCTCTAGGAAGCAAACCCCACTCTGAACTGCACATGCGAGGGGCCTAGGCTGCACACTCCTTATGGGAATCTAATGCCTGACCATGGAGGTGGAGCTGAGGTGAGGAGGAGCTTATATAGCTACGGATTATCACTAGAAAGAGGTTTGACTGCATGGAGACCATAATAAATAGATTGCTTGCAGACTCATACCAAAACCAACCCCCACCTCCCATCCTGTGGAAAAACTGTCTTCCATGAAATCAGTCCCTCATGCCAAAAAGGTTGTGGAAAACTGCTCTAAATATTTTAGGCTTTGTGGTTCATATTGTTTGTATTATACTGCTTGAAATCCATCACTGAAGAGCAGAAGCAGCCATAGATGATATACAAGCAAAGGGACATGGCTAACTTCCAATAAAACTTTATTTACAGAAACCAAAATATGGATTTTATATAACTCCCACTTATTACAAAATATTTATTTCCTTCTTACTTTTTTTTTCAACCATTTAAAAACTATACTTAGCTCACAGGCCATATAAAATCAGGCAGTGAGTGTATTTGACTTGTGGGTTATAGTTGCCCACCTCTGATGCTGACTCCTAAGAGGATACAAGCAAATGAAAATTGTGTAACTTGAAAACTACCCCATAATGAAGACACAAACTATAAAAACCTGTGGGATACTGCAAAGGCCATGATAAGAGGGAAATTTATAAAATTGGAAGCCTTCGTCAACAAAACAGAAGTCTGGCATTGTGGCAGGCACCTGTAGTCCCAGCTAGTTGGGAGGCTGAGGCAAGAGAATCGCTTAAGCCCAAGAGTTTGAGGTTGCTATGAGCTGTGATGACACAGCATTCTACTGAGGGCAACGTAGTCAGTCTCTATCTCAAAAAAAAAAGAAAAAAAGAAAGAAAACAGAAAGAGAGGAAGTTAACAATTTAATGGATCATCTCAAGCAACTGGAAAAAGAAGAATTTTCCAACCCCAAACCCAGCAGAAGAAAAGAAATAACCAAAATTACGGTAGCATTAAATGAAATTGAACACAAAAGAATTATTCAGAAGATCAACAAAACAAATAGTTGTTTTTTTGAAAAGACTAATAAAATTGATAAACCTTTGGTCATCCTAACCAAAAATAAAAAAGTAACATTTCGGCTCAGCACCTGTGACTCAACAGGCGAAAGCACCAGCCACGTACACCTGAGCTGACGGGTTCGAATCCAGCCCGGGCCTGCCAAACAACAATGATGGCTGCAACCAAAAAATGGCCAGGCATTGTGGCAGGCACCTGTAGTCCCAGCTACTTGGGAGGCGGAGGCAAGAGACTCGCTTGAGCCCAGGAACTGGAGGTTTCTGTGAGCTGTGATGCCACAGCACTCTATCCAGGGTGACAACTTGAGGCTCTGTCTCAAAAAAAAAAAAAAAAAGCAACATCTCTAATATCATCTATCAGAAATGATAAAGGAGAAATAACAACAGAAACCTCAGAAATAAAAAAAAAAATCCTTAATGATTACTACAAAAATCTTTATTCCCAGAAATACGAAAATCTGAGGGAAATGGACCAATACCTGGAAGCATGCCATCTTCCTAGACTCAACCAGAAAGAATTAGAAAACTTGAATAGACCTGTATCAATCACTGAAATAGCATCAATAATACAAAATCTCCCCCCCAAAAAAGTCTGGGACCAGATGGCTTAACATCTGAATTCTATCAAACCTTTCAAGAGGAACTAGTTATACAAGCATTTTCAAAGCATTGAAAAAGAAGGAATACTTCCCAACACATTCTATGAAGCAAATATCACCCTGATCAATACATAATCACCTACACATTCATATGAATGGTAAAACCTAAGTATAGTCCAGAAAGTAGAAGGGAAGAGGAGAGAGGGGGAAACAAGAAAAGAGAAAGGGGGCAGGCAGGATGAGGAGGGTATTTGGGGGGACCTCACCTAATGTGCATGATGCAATGGTACATTTCAAAACTATTACGAAAAGAGCATAATTGTGATGGATGTATTAATCAGTTGAATGTAAGCATTTCACATTGTATATCAAATCAGTGCACTGAACCCCATAAATGCATCAATGTACACAGTTATCATTTAATAAAAAATAAAAATAAAGAAAACTATGCCATTAGCATTTCCCAGATTGATTACCTTTGTGATTGATTTTCAATTCATAACAGCGTTTAACAATTTCTTTAAAACTTCATGGGCTGATCAAATCCCCCTGGAAGTATATAGATATTCTGGGGGCTTGCAAAGCCCCAGTTTGCTATAGAAAAAAAAAAACTCGATAGTTTTTTATTTTTTTGAGACAGAGTCTCACTTTGTCGCCCTCAGTAGACTGCTGTGGCATCATAGCTCACAGCAACCTCAAACACTTGTGCTTAAGCAATTCTCCTGCCTCAGCCTCCTGAGTAGCTGGAACTACAGGTGCCCCACAATACCTGGCTATTTTTAGAGATGAGGTCTCGCTCTGGCTCAGGTTGGTCTCAAACCCATGAGCTCAGGCAATCCACCTACCTCAGCCTCCTAGGCATGAGCCACTGTGCCCTGTGCCCTTGATAGATTTTTTTTAAAGTAACTTTAGGAAGCAACCCAGATGTCCTTCAGTAGGTGAATAGATAAATAAACTATGGTATTTCCAGAAAATGGAAAATTATTCAGCACTTAAACAAAAAAACAAACCAAAAAAAGAAAAAATGAGCTAATAAGCCCCTAAAAGAAATTTAAATGCATATTACTAAAATGGCACATACTATGTGATCCCAACTATATGACATTCTGGAAAAGGCAAAACTATGGAAATAATAAAAATATCACTTGCTGACAGAGGTTGGAGAAGGATATGAAAAGGCACAGCAAAGGTAGAAAATTTTAGGGTAATAAAAATACTCTGTACCATACTATAATGGTGGCTACATTTCATGATATATTTATCCACCCCTATAGACTGTACAACACCAAGAGTGAAACCTACTGCAAACTATGGACTTTGAGTTTTAAATGGATGTGTCAACATAGGCTCATCAGTTGTAACAAATGTGCCACTCTGATGGGTCACATTGGTAACAGGAGAGGGTGTACACATGTGGAGGCAGGAATGGTCAATCTCCATACCTTTCTCTCAATTTTGCCACGAACCTAAAACTGCTCTAAAAAAATCTTTTTTAAAAAGATAAATGTAAAGAATGAAGATGTGTAACAGTAATTTAGTATAATGCCCTGTTGCAACATAGTATAGACAGTCAAACCTGAATAAAGAAAATAATTTTCAGCTCCACGCCTGTGGCTCAAGTGCTAAGGCACCAGCCACACATACCAGAGCTGGCAGGTTCGAATCCAGCCCAGGCCTGCCAGACAACAATGACGGCTGCAACCAAAAAAATAGCCGGGCATTGTGGCGGGCGCCTGTAGTCCCAGCTACTTGGGAGGTGGAGACAGGAGAATCGTTTGAGCTCAGGAGTTGGAGGCTGCTGTAAGCTGTGATACCACCTAGGGCGAAGCTTAAGGCTGTGTCTCAAAAAAAAGAAAAGAATTTTCATAGGAGGAAAGAAGATGTAACTTTAGCAATTCTTCTGAATGGTACAAGAAGACCAGAAGACATTATTAGTGAGTCACTGATATTTAACAAATTTTATTAGGAAAATAAAGGGACATATTCTAACATGATGATAATAAAAGTACTAAAATGCATTTGCTGTGTGTCAGACACTGTCCTACATACATGACATGCATGAACTTCCGTAAACCTCAGAAGAACTCTAGGAGGTAATAATACTAGCCTCAGTTTACAGATGAGAAACTGAGGCAGGGAGATGTTAAGTAGCTTACCCAAAATTACACAACTGATAGGTAGTAAATCTCACATTTAAACCACAGTCAGCCTGCAGGCTGAGGGCCATCAAACAAAGTCTTTCATATGAAAGGAAAATAAACAGCCCTCTTCTTCCTTTTTTTTCTTTATAAACTACTTCTTGAGCCTTTCCTGTTACTTCCTTCCCCTTAATACAGCCCAGGCAGGTGGGCCTGGCAGAGCCAGGAATGTAAAGGGTGTGGCTAAGGAGACATCCACCGGGGTAAGGAGGTTGACATATGGGGATGATATATATTACATATGTACACATACACTCCTGTGTACACACAAACCCTTTAGCTCTATCTGCTGCGAGGGGCTAGAAACAACGAAACTCAGTTGCAATCAGCACCCCAAGTTCTCAAATCTTGACTTCTAAATACTATTCTCTACCACAAAGAACCAGGCAAACCTGGGTTCATTCTAAGGCTGGGGAAAGAGAAATACAACTTGAAGCTGAACCATAATTTTGTGTCCAAAGTAAGGAAGGGCTAAAAATATAGTTGTAGAATGGTCAAAAGGAGCCACCTTGATCAATCTCTCACTAGCCAAATCTGAGCCAATTTAAGTATCAAAATAAATGACAGTACCAGATGAAATTAAAAAAACGGGAACACTGAAGTCCACGCTGACGAATGAATGAATGCGAAGGAAGAGTTCTTTTCTGCTGTTGAATACCAACTAATATATGTGGAAGAAATGATAGAATCAGAAAAAGAGCTTCTGCTAACCATCCTCATCATAAATGATTCATGCAAAAACCATCAAGGAAAGCTAAAACCAGTGGGTGAAAATGTGTTGAGAAAGAGGATATTTATAAAATTATCAAAGTATCTCCCCACAAAATAGATTTTACTGAGAAAAACAGTAACTTTACCGTGGAGAAACCAGGCAAACACCATCCTAACCAAGGGACCAAAGTTAGTATCACCAACATTGGCACAAATCAACATCATGAGCCTCTCGACGCGATGCCCCGAGAACACAGCATCCTTTCTGTGATATTCATGCCAAAAATGCAGACCCTAAAGCTAATCCAAAGACAGCCTCAGAAAAACCCACATTGAGAAACTGTCTAAACAACACACACAGAGAGAGAAACAAAAACTGTTCTGTATTATTAGAAATCATCCAGGATATAAAAATCAAAGAAAGACCTGTTCCAGATGGAAGATAACTAAGAAATGTGACAAGTAAATGCAATGTCTGGTTCTAGATTCTGAAACAAATTGGGGAAATAGCCACCTAGGGTGTTACTGGGCCAATGGGCAAAGTCCAAATGGGTCTATGGATTATATGGTAGAATTATACCTTTGTTAACTTCCTGACTTAGACAAGTGTACATGCTTGTGTAAGACTATGTCCTTGCTTTTCAAAAAGTACACATTTATTTATTTATTTTTGAGACAGAGCCTCAAGCTGTCACCCTCGGTAGAGTGCCGCGGCGTCACAGCTCACAGCAACCTCCAACTCTTGGGCTTAAATGATTCTCTTGCCTTAGCCTCCCAAGTAGCTGGGACTACAGGTGCCTGCCACAATGCCCAGCTATTTTTTGGTTGTGCTGTCATCGTTGTTTGGTAGGCCTGCCCTGGATTCGAACCCACCAGCTCTGGTGTATGTGGCTAGTGCTTTAGCCGCCTGAGCTACAGGCGCCGAGCCCACATTAAAGTATTTAGACTGGAACAGTATGCCTATAACTTACTCTCATTTCAAGAAAGTACAATAATGTGTGTGTGTGTGTGCGTCTATCTATCTATACAGATACAGTATCTAGAGAAAGTAAGGAAGAATGATGAAGCAAATTTTGTAAACTATTAACACTGGGGAATTTGAATGAAGGCTATATGAGTTATCTGTAATCCTTGCAACTTCTTAAAAATTTTGCAATAATTTTATTTTTATTTATTTATTTATTCATTTTTGAGACAGAGTCTCACTATGTCACCCCGGGTAGAGTGCCTTGGCATCACAGCTCACAGCAACCTCAAACTCTTGGGCTTAAGCAATTCTCTTGCCTTGGCCTGCCAAGTAGCTGGTACTACAGGCACCCGCCACAACACCCAGCTATTGTTTTGTTGCAGTTGCATTGTTCTTTAGCTGGCCCTGGCCGGGTTTGAACCCGCCACCCTCGGTGTATGTGGCTGGCACCATAACCACTGTGCTACGGCTGCCAAGCCTTGCAATGATTTTAAAATAAAAATTTTTAACTGAAAAACTAAGTAGTATATTGTTTAGAAACACAAATGTGAAAAGTTAAAATATAAAGAAAAAATAAGGGTACAATCAACATAACATTTGGGATAATAGTGAGATTAGAAGGGGATGGAATGGGAGAGGCATCAGGGGTCTTCAAAGATAACCAACAGTTCACTGTGTCTATTTATCATACTTTGCACAGATGTTAGAACTAGTCTTTCTTCTACACAATGAGTTAATTAAAAAGTAGAATCACTTCTAAAAAACAGATGAAGACTATAAGACAAATATTGTGCAAGAACAAATGAGAATAAATGTTATTTTTTAAAAACATCAACATCTGTATTGTGAAATATGCATGCTGGTAATATGAGGAACATCCAAATAAATGACCAAGAAAAACCACAGGATGGGTGGAGGCCGTAAAAGAAACAGGCCCACATACCCAGGCCAGCGATGCCAAGTAAGGTCAGGATCAGATCCTTTTTTTCATAAGCAGTTGGTAATATATGAACACTAAAATGTTCTTCATAGGCTGTGAATCCTTTTGAAATACAAATTGCTACTCCCTAATTTATTTGTTTCCTAAATTCCTAATTACTTGATGTTTTACCAATTTGTAGAAGTAGGAAACTATTAGATGGTCATAAAATAGCACCCAGCACTCAGTGAGATAAACCACCACCACAGATCTCGAACCCAAAGCTAAATAACGCACTTGAATTCTAAAATCATCGAACAAGCAAATTTCAGCAACTGCCTCCCAAAAAGCATCTGCAGAGACCAAACTCAGCCAATAGACAACTGAGAATGAATTTAGGAAAAGGAGTCTCTCTCTTTGGAACACTGAAAGGTGGCATCCGCCGATCACAAAGGGGGTCTCAATGCCCCTTACTAGATACGTAGATGTGGGTAGGAAACTGAAGGCATGCACCAAAGTAAGGGAGACACAAGCCTAGGCCTTGGGCCATTTTTTCTTTTTTCTTTTTTTGAGGCTATGTCGCCCTGGGTAGAGTGCTGTGGCATCACAGCTCACAGCAACCTCAAACTCTCCGGCTTAAGTGATTCTCTTGCCTCAGCCTCCCAAGTAACTGGGACTACCGGCGCCTGCCACAATGCCATTTCTTGGTTGTAGTTGTCGTTGTTGTTTGGCAGGCCCAGGCTGGGTTCAAACCTGCCAGCTCCGGTGTATGTGACTGGCACCCTGGTACCTGAGCTACAGGCGCCCCGCCGGGCCATTTTTTTATAATGTGAAATCTGCCTTCAAGACCGAGTTGAATTGTGTGCCATTCCCCACCCAAATTCATCTGTTTAAGTTCTCATCCCTAGTAATTCAGAATGGAACTTATCTGGAGATAATGTCTTTACAGAAGTAATCAATAAGGTCACCAAGAAAAGCTGTAAGTCCTCTTGGACACTGGGACACACAGAGGGAAAACAGCCATATAGAAGCAAAAAGAGACAGTTCTGGAACAAATCCTTCCCTCACAGTCCTCAGATACCGAGATCTCAGATTTCCAGCCTCCAGAGCTGTGGGCAAATAAATTTCTGTTCTGTAAGCCCCGGTTCGTGGTGCTTAGCTGTAGCTGTCCCAGCAAACTAATACAGAGTCTTCAGGGGATGGGCTATAAGACCAGTTTATTCTAGTAAATCATCAAAGGAAAAACACAGCGGAAAACTCTTTTCTTCCCTATAAGCACCTCATCGGAAATAGTCTGAGTGGTCAGAACACACTGGATTTACTGAAGAATCAAGATTCTATGCATAAAGTTTGCAAATACACGGCACCCTACCGAGGGAGTCACAGTGAGACTCTGTCTCAAAATGAAAAAAATCAACACCATGGAGATCACTTTTCATTTATAGTGAAATTTTAACCTTAACCTCTCTGATTTAAATATGGTAGTAATAATATTTGCCATATCCCCCATCAATCCTAGACAGATGAAATATTTTAAGATGAAGATGTGTCAAATAGCCACTGAACTCTAAAATTTCACTATAATTGAAAAGTATTCTCCATAGTGCTAATTTTTTTGTTTTGAGACAAAGAGTGTCACTCTTGGTAGGGTGCGATGGTGTCACAGCTCACAGCAACCTCGAACTCTTGGGCTTATGTGATTTTCCTGCCTCAGCCTCCCAAGTAGCTGGGACTACAGGCACACGCCACAGTGCCTGGCTATTTTTTGTTGCAGTCGTCATTGTTGTTTAGCTGGCCTGGGTTGAGTTCTAACCCTCCAACCTCAGTGTATGTGGCTGGTGCCATAACCACTGTGCTATGGGGTGCTGAGCCCGTTGTGTTAATCTTTGATAGGGTAACCAGAGAGGTTATTCTATGACACCACTGCTGACACGGTATGCACAGTATGTTGATTTCAGGAAGGCATCTGATGGCAGCAGACAGATAACTTTGTTAGATAAGCTCAAAAAAGTCAATCTAGATGACAACAGACGTAGAAAAACGTATATCTGGTTATGTATTCCTACTCAAAAAGCTGATTAATAGGATGAGGGAAGTATGGATGGAGAGCTCTTGGAGAGCTCTAGAACCAAGTCACCAAGCTCTGCCCTGGGCATGTTCTTGATAATGGCCTATATGCAATTTGGAAGGAACAGTGTGTTCACTAGATAGCCCAATCCAGCTTTACAAAGATAGCCACCCCACAACGATGTACAAAAATTATGTACATGTATCTATAAAAAAATAAAATTTTTTGAATGTAAAACGTACAACCATAAGCTAACTAGAATGTATGTAAAGCCATATGTTTACATTTAACAAAATTTAAATGCACAGGGTAAAGACACGTGTGACTTGATTAAAGCAAGGACCATGAGCTTAAAACAAGCAGCAGAGAGCCACTGCCCCTAAAAACGGGTTCCAATGAAGGTCAAATTTATAAGCATACAGGCAGACCTTGCTTTGTGTGGTTTTTGCTATACATAAATTTCTGGTACTATGGTTCAATTATACATGGCTCAAAAATTAATTGCTGTGGTATATTAAGTGTGCATGATTGAATAAAATACACAGTAGGCTTCTTGCTCTGTAGTCCACAAATCACTACATGCACAGCAGATGTGCATCGCGATCAGTAACCAATCACATTGCTCCTTCCAAAGTCCGCAGCGATGGATCACCGTGCACCTGTTATTTACTTCGCACACAGACATCAAAGCAGGGAGCTGTGTAGCTTCCTAGTGTCCCAGCAATAAACCTATGTGTCATTTCATAATAATGGATAATTGAAAGAGTGAACTGGTCAACTAAGATGAAAGTATAGCAAAGAAATGGAAAGAGGAGAAAGTGAAATTGGAATCTAACAATAATGGAGCTATAGGATGAATAGCGGACCATGGTAACACTGCTGGGACCATATCAGAATCTCTAGGTCTATCGCCAGGGGAACTTAGCAAAGAGGAATTTGTCCCAACATAAATGTGCATAGTGACTAAAGGTATCCCAGAAATAACGGGAGCAAAAACTTCACATTAAAGGAACTTTCAGAGGAATATCTCCAAGATATTTCATGACACTGAGAGTTCAAGGGATATAATGTTGAAAGCGGATCCAAATACTGAAGCAGGATAACATTTTACCAAGGCAAAGAAAAGGTGCTCACTTGGTAATCACCAGCAGTACAACCAGAAGGCAGTGAGCACTGTTCAAACTGCTCTTGAGGTCTGGGTTTTTTGCAGGTGGTTCTAACCAAAAATTTTTAGTTGTCTATATTTCTAACTTTTTTTTTTTTCAGACAGAGCCTCAAACTGTTGCCCTGGGTAGAGAGCCGTGGCATCACAGCTCACAGCAACCTCCAACTCCTGGGCTCAAGCGATTCTCCTGCTTCAGCCTCCCAAGTAGCTGGGACTACAGGCGCCCACCACAACACTCGGCTATTTTTTGATTGTAGTTTTTGTTTCGGTGCTGTGGTGGGTGCCTATAGTCCCAGATACCTGGGAGGCTGAGGTGGCTGGGACTATGGCTGAGGTGGCTGACGCCTTAGTCACTTGAGCTACAGGCACCGAGCTAATATATTTCTAATATTTTAAACTATAGCATACTTAATGGACCAATGCCACTAGTTTTACTAATTTTCGCATTTAAATTTGAGAGAAAGTTTTTAGTGTTTTAACAGAAGTTTTCAAAGCTCACAGAATAATATTTGTTCCCACTGGTTATTAAAATCACTACGTATAATTTCAGTTTCAAAGTCCTTTATTTTTCAGACCTGCAATATTACGTAAAGTGAGGAATGTCATATCTTTTTATTCATATTATTTTGGGAAACACAATAAGGAATCTGTTTTCAATTTGGAGGAAAAAGTAAATTGGAATATTTTTAGAGGAAAGTGACCAGAACATGGATGAACCCTAGAATTAAAACATGAGAGGAGGTGGCACCTGTAGCTCAGTGGGTAGGGTGATGGTCACATACACTGAGGCTGGAAGGTTCAGACCCAGCCTGGGCCAGCTAAAGCAACAATGACAACTGCTACAAAAAAATAGCTGGGGGTGAGGGGGCTCAGCGCCTGTGGCTCAAGCAGCTAAGGCACTAGCCACGTACACCTGAGCTGGAAGGTTCGGATCCTGCCCAGGCCGACCAAGCAACAATGACAGCTGCAACCAAAAAATAGTCGGGCGTTGTGGCAGGCGTCTGTAGTCTCAGCTACTTGGGAGATGGAGGCAGGAGAATTGCTTGAGCCCAGAAATTGGAGGTTGCTGTGAGTTGTGATGCCACAGCACTCTACCCAGGGCAACAACTTGAGGCTCTGTCTCAAAAAAATAAAAAAATAGCCAGGTGTTGTGGCAGGTGCCTGTAGTCCCAGCTACTTGGGAGGCTGAGGCAAGAGAATCGCTTCAGCCCAAGAGTTTGAGGTTACTGTGAGCTATGATTTCATTGCACTCTACCAAGGGTGACATAGTGAGCCTCTGCCTCAAAGAAACAAAAAAAAAAAAAAAAAAGAGGAAACTATGACTAAAGCTGACAAAATTTCATCTGCAGATCTAAGAAGTCAACAAGACTGATTTCCGCAGTTGCAAATCTTAGAAAAGTTATCATGTAGGAATGCCATTCTTATTTATTTTATTTTATTTTATTTTATTTGGAGATAGAGACTCACTTGCTTACCCTCGGTAGAGTGCCATGGCATCTTAGCTCACAGCAACCTCAAACTCTTGGGTTCAAGTGATTCTCTAAGACCTCAGCCTCCCAAGTAGCTGGGACTATAGGACCCACCACAGCACCCAGCTATTTTTTAGAGACCTGGTCTCACTCTTGCTCAGGTTGGTCTCAAACTCATG
This sequence comes from Arctocebus calabarensis, assembly GCA_963573935.1. Taxonomy (NCBI): domain Eukaryota; kingdom Metazoa; phylum Chordata; class Mammalia; order Primates; family Lorisidae; genus Arctocebus; species Arctocebus calabarensis. The sequence continues at coordinate 19,818 of CAUYON010133252.1, forward strand.
AACTCAGGTCATCTACCCACAGCAGCCTAGAAGGAATGCCATTCTAGAGCAGTAGAACCAGCTTCAGTAATGAAATATGCAGCAATAGAGCTTTCAACTTCATGAAGGAAAGAAGCTTCTAACAATTAAAACTGGATATAAATGGAATTCACTGGCTCACAACATAGTGAACTCCTCGTAGTTAGAAGTGGTAAGCAGAGGCTGAATGACCATCTGTCAGGGACGCTGTTGCAGAAATTAATTCCTTCACAGGATGAGTGGGGAGGGCCCATCCACCCCTTAGATTTTAAACACCTGCATGGTGGTTTAAAAAATATCCACAAATCTTCAACACTCCTCTGTTCAAAATGTGGAGCCTAGTTCCCTCCCTAGTTCCCTCCCTTAAGGTGGGCCAAATGTAGTGATTTGAAGCACTCACTACATTAAGGACTTCCAGGCAAGTTCATAAAAAGGGTGGCTTCCACCTGGCTCTTTCACTGTTAGATTGCTGTTCTAGGAGAAGCCTCTAGTAACATGGTAAGGACACTCAAGCAGCCCAAGAGAAGCAGCCCTGAGAAAAGGTCTTATGCAGAGAAACCAAGGATTTCTGCCAACAGCCCGCATCAGGCTATAATCATGTAAAATAAACTTGGACCTTGGAAGTGGAGCCTATACCCCCGGTCAAGCCTTCTGATGACTACATCCCCAGTAGACATCTTGTCTGAGAACTCATGAGATCCTGAGCTTGAGCCACTCAGCTAAACTGCTCCGGAATCCCCGACCCACAGAAACTGAGAATAATACATTGCTAGTGCTGTTTTTAAACCCCTAAGTTTGGGAGTTATTTGTTATGCAGCAATATCTAATAAACGCAATTTTTTTGACCTGAACACTGAGGTTACATTGTGGTGTTAAGATGTGTGCTCACACAGCTTTTTGGTTGTTTTTTTTTTTTTCTTTTTGGTTTTGTTGTGAGGTTTTGCCAGTTTCCTTTTAATAGAATAAAACCACAGTTTCCAAAACTAGTTTTTATCAATTAAAATGATTAGTCAATGGTATTCTGTTGTAAAAGTAGAAAATAGAGAAGGAATCTAAAATTAATTCCTCCCACTCTGCCTGATTTTCACCCCACATTCAAATCTGCTGCACACGATTAATGTAGACCTCACAAATAAGAGTTAAAATTCTCCCTAGCAGGAGAGAAGTGCAATGGCTCACTGACCTTTCCGTTGCAATATGAAACAAGGGCTGGGCCCCTTTACTCTTCACAATAAAAGGAACCATTTCTTTCAATGTATCATCCAAACTTAAAGGCCCAGTCCAGATTTGTCCAGCTGCATGTATTTGACATTTTCCTTGATATTTCACACAACGTACTTCAAAATCAACATGTCCAAATCAGAGTCTGGAATGTGATTCCCAAACCTACTCACTTTTCAGGGATTCCCTGTTCAAGAGAATGAGACCATATCAACTCCAGCACTATCCAGAAATTTTTTTTTTTGTAGAGACAGAGTCTCACTTTATTGCCCTGGGTAGAGTGCCGTGGCGTCACACAGCTCAGAGCAACCTCTGACTCAGGCGTCCTCAAACTTTTTAAACAGGGGGCCAATTCAGGGTCCCTCAGACCATTGGAGGGCCAGACTATAGTTTAAAAAATATATATGAACAAATTCCTATGCACACTGCACATATCTTATTTTGAAGTAAAAAACAAAATGGGAACAAATACAATTCACACCAACTCATGTGGCCCACGGGCCGTAGTTTGAGGACCCCTGCGTCTAACTCCTGGATTTAGGCGATTCTCTTGCCTCATCCTCCCAAGTAGGTGGGACTATAGGTTTCCAGAAATTTTGACATATCTTTCTAAGCCCTTGCATAAAAGCTCAATGGATTCCCAATCATTCATTTATTTACTATTCTTTTTTGAGATAGAGACTCACTCTGTGGCCCTGGGTTGACAGCCATAGCATCAGCATAGCTCATAGCAACTTCAAATTCCTGGGTTCAAGCAATCCTCCTGCCTCAGCCTCCAGAGTATCTGGTGCGCACCACTATTCAGGTTTCTTCCTTCAGGTTAGCTATTCCTTCTTTAGGAAGCCTTTCTGGATTAAGTCAAATTCCCCACCCCCACTCAAACTTCACTCCCAATTAATGATTCTCACAGCACCAGGCACTTCAGAAACATGACAAGGGTTCCATACACAAAATCTGTAACCAGGGTCCCTGGCTTAGATCCTTTCCAGCTAGGTGAATTTGGGCAAGTCACTTCCATTCTCTATGCCTGTTTTCTCATCTATACAGTGGAAGTAGTAGTTACATATTATGAAGATTAAAGGAGACAATATATATAAAACTATTAGAATGGTGTGGCCACTTAGCAGGCATGACATAAATCTGAGCTGCTATCTTTTTATAGTTGCAATTTTATAATTTTACATTTATTCATAATTGTTATTTTATCCATAATCTGTCTTTTCCATTAGATAGCAAAATCCACAAAGGTGGAGATGCCTATTTTTACCTTTACCATACTGTAAGTGCCTGGCATAGTCCTAACACATGAGAAATCCCTATGAATATCTGGTGAATAAAGAAATGAATTTGTTACAGGGCCTAGCTGAGAACCTTGAAGATCCCACTGAGGAGTTCTTAACACATTAACTGCCTTGTGAGTTGTACACATATTTAATGTATGCTAATTTTAAACCCAGGGCCTTGTGAAGCATATATAATTCACACGTCTCTTGCACATTGACTGCCATACTAGAAATTTTTTTTTCCTTTGGTCACAATGTTTTATTAGGTCAAGAGAGATATATGAGTTCTATATGCTTCACCAGGCTCCAGGCTCAAAATTAGTGTCAGTTAAACACAACTCCCATGGCAGTTAATGAGCTTGTAAATTAATGGAGCAATAGTTGTAAGGTAAGTTGGGAGGAGAGTGTAGAGACAGGGAGAATCTTTAGCAGACCATTGGGACGGTTTATCTGAAAAGAGGTATTATCAGGCCAGGGGCAGTGGCTCAAGGTTGTAATCCTAGCACTCTGGGAGACTGAGACGGGTGGATTGCCTGAGCTCAGGAGTTCAAAACTAGCCTGAGCCAGAGTGAGACCCCATCTCTACTAAAAATAGAAAAAAAAAACTAGCTGGGTTTTTTCATCCCAGCCACGCAGGAGGCTGAGACAGGAGGATCGCTTGAGCCCAGGAATTGGAGGTTACCATGAGCTATGATGCCACAGCACTCTACCCAGAGTGACAGAGGGAGACTCTGTCTTAAAAAAAAAAAAAAAAAAAAAAAACAGCAAGAGAGAAAAGAGGCATTGTCCAGTAGAGATGAGTAGAGAGAGAAGCAAAGAAGTACTCCAGGGATATAATGTTAGGGAAAGACCCAAACAACTTAATGGCACACAGATTTGCAGGAAATTGTTGAGGAAACCTATCTAAATACACATATGAGTTTTTGTTTTTTTTAAGAGACAGAGTCTCACTTTGTTGCCCTTGGTAGAGTGATGTGGTGTCACAGCTCTTGAGCTTCGGCAATTCTCTTGCCTCAGCCTCCCAAGTAGCTGGGAATATAGGCGCCCGCCACAATGCCTGGCTAATTTTTGCTGCAATTTGGCTGGGGCCGCGTTTGAACCCACCACCCTCAGTATATGGGGCCAACACCCTACTCACTGAACCATAGGTGCCACCCCATGTATGAAATTTCTGAATGAGAGAATGAGGACAAAAAAACAGAGCTGTGGAAGCTAAGAGCCTATAAATATTACCTTACAAGGCAAAAGAGACTTTGTAGATACAGCTAAATTAAGATCATGATACAAGAAAATTCTCTAGCTTTAGCCATCTGGACCCTAAATGCAATCATGAGTGTCCTTAGAAGAGGGAGCTGGAAAGAGACTTGACACAACCCAGAAGAGAAACGATGTCACTACTTAAGAAAGATGCCACACTCATGACTTTGAAGATGGAGAGAGGGTCCTGGAGAAAAGGACGTGAGGAACATAGCTGTAAAAACTGGAAAAGGCAAAGAAACAGGTCTTCCTCCAGAGCTTCCAGAGAGAGTGCACCCCTGTTGACATCTTGATTTGGACGTAGTGAAACATATTTCAGATGTCTCACCTCCAGAAATGTAAGAGAATCAGTGTGTGTTGGAGCCACCAAGGTTGTAGCCATGTGTTACAGGAGCCATAGCAACCTAATCCAAGCTCAAACCCCCTACATCATGACTGCAGTGGGGTATGTTTCTCTCCACTAACGTATAACATCCTCAGAACACAGTGGTGTTCTCATATGTTGGTATTTCCAGCACCAAAGAGAACACTCAAAACACAAATAAATGTTTATAGGAAGGTAGAAAGAAAGAAGAAATCAGAAAGAGAAAAAAAGAGGAAGAAGAGTTTCTTCTTCCAAACAAGAAATGGCTGCCAAAGACCCATCCTGGAACATGAAGCCAGCAGACCTAGGCAGGGCTGAGCTTCCTGCCTTCATCACCCGCCCCAGCCCTCCTTGAAACATGGGTAGGCCACATCCCGGCAAGGCCATGAGGGATGAAAAGGGATCCTAAGTCAGGCCCTAACTCCCGCCTTTAATCTTCAGGAGGATGTCAACCCCAAGTCAGTGCCCTGTGAAAGCCAAAACCTGCAGGCCTAGGAACCTTGGAGACTTGAGTTTGCATCCTAGAGTTGCTTCTCACCATCTGCCAATCCTTAGAGATGTTCCTTAACTTTTCCAAGGTGCATTTTCTCACTTGTAAAATAAAATTAATAATTTCTCAGAAGTGTAAATGAGATGCTCAGTAAGAAGTACCAGCACAGAGTAAGTATTCAAGAAATATTGCTTTTTGTTTTTGTTATTTCTGGTTTTCTAGCAAAATTAAATGGAATGCAATATATGATATAGCATAACTTATAAATTATAATAATATGTTAGAATGTATATTTTGTAGACTATCTCTAAAAATATATATATATGGCGGCACCCATAGCTCAGTGGGTAGGGTGCCAGACATATACATGTATACATGGAGGCTGGCGGGTTCAAACCCGGGCCTGGGCCAGCTAGAACAACGACGACTGCTACAACGACAACAAAATAGCAGGGCATTGTGACGGGTACCTGTAGTACCAGCTACTTGGGAGGCTGAGGCAAGAGAATTAATTGCTTATTGCTCCAGAGTTTGAGGTTGCTGTGAGCTATGACATCACAGCACTCTACACAGGGCAACAGCTTGAGACGGTCTCAAAAGCAAAAAAAAAAAAGGCCTGGCACCTATAGCTCAGCAGCTAGGGCACCAGCCACATATACTGGAGGTGGAGGGTTCAAATCCAGCCTGGGCCTGCCAAACAACAATGAGAAATAGAACCAAAAAAATAGCTTGGTGTTATGGTGGGAGCCTATAGTCCCAGCTACTTGGGAGGCTAAGGCAAGAGAATTGTTTACACTCAAGAGTTTGAGATTGCTGTGAGTACTGTGAGCTGTGACACCACAGCACTCTACCCAGGGCAACATAGTGAGACTCGATCTCAAAAAAACAAACAAACTATATATTTATAAAACTAGTAATAGATGTCACCTGGGAGAACAAATGTCACATCTGAGACAAAAGAATAGAAAGGGAACTTATAAGCCACTACATCTTTTTGCACACTTTGAATTTCTCATTTTTTAGTGAAATAATACTTGGAAAAGGCAGAGATATGAATCTAGCAAAGGAAAGAATAATTTCTCACTTTCTATTAATTCTTAATTTTTTTATTCATTTGGATTGCTGTCTTTTACCATCTTTTAACCTCTTCAAAAGTAAAGAGAATCTGGCAGCACCTGTGGCTCAAAGAGTAGGGCACCAGACCCTTATACATGAGGTGGTGGGTTCAAACCCAGCCTGGCCAAGAAATGCAAAAAAAAAAAAGAAAGAAAGAAAGAAAGTAACAGGAATCTTATTATTTGTGCTTATTGACCTTATTCTTTTTTTTTTTTTAAGGAGAGCTTTATTTTTATTTTATTTTATTTTATTTTATTTTTGCAGTTTTGGCCGGAGCTGGGTTCGAACCTGCCACCTCCAGCATATGGGGCTGGTGCCTATTCCTTTAAACCACAGTTGCCACCCTATAGACCTTATTCTTATCTACATGAATTTTCATTACATATAAATGTATGACACATATCTAAACAACTCTAGATTAATCATTTTTAGTTGTATCCTTAACTAAATAAAAGTAGCAAATATAAATGATTATTACAAAAGTACTGCTTTACTTTATCAGGTTTTTTTAATATATTGAACTTCCCAACATTATTTATCCATCTTTCAATCCATTTATTCCTCAAGTATAACTTGAAAATCTATTATGTCGTAGACAAAGTCAATTATCTCTCAGAACCATTTCATCCTCAAAACTTAATATTTACCTGCCTGGTCTGAGCAAGTTGAGAGATTTTAAATTATTATATTAGGACTTAATCTTCACTAGAACAAGTGAAGCTCTGCCTCCCTCCTTTCAAACAAAAGGTAGGTAATCATAAAAGATAACCTTTCACTGCCATTTTGAACATTTATAACAGTATTTTTTTTTAAATCATAGCTTTATCAACTGTTTGACATTGGCAACCCAAATAATATTTATCAGCTGTGTAATACTAGCAAGCTGTTAGTTACTCTCACTGTGTCTCAATTTCCTCACCTGTAACATAAGAATATAAATATTGCCTTTGCTGTTATGAGTGTGAAATGAGATAATACCAGTAAAATGCTCAAAAGAAGACCTGTCACAGAGAAAGTATTCAATAATGTCTGCAATTCTCATTTCCGGAAATATGGTGGGTAAGATACCCTAAAGGGCTTTCCAGGTGCAAAATAACTTTATGCTGTATAAGACTTTTTAGGTAGCATTTACAGGAGATAAGGGAAAAGAAAAAGAAGAGGAACAAAAAAAGAGGCTTTAAGCTGAAAGAGTAGCAATGAGCAGTAAACTCAGACAAAATGTATGGTGGCCCCAATGGTTTCCTAGCTTTGAACAGAAAAAATGCTTTTAAAAAAATGTTTCTGGAGGACCACATCTTGAATTTAGTCCCCCAGATTTTCTCAGATTGAAGTGAACCAAAAGTGGGCACATTGGCTCACACCTATAATCCTAGCACTCTGGGAGGCTGAGGCAGGTGGATTGCTAGAGCTCACGAGTTCGAGACCAGCATGAGCCAGAGCAAGACCCTCATCTCTACTAAAAACAGAAAAACTGAGGCAAGAGCATCACTTGAGGCCAAGAGTTGGAGGTTGCTGTGAGCTATGATGATGCCATGGCATTCTACCCAGGGTGACAGCTTGAGACTGTCTCACACACACAAAAAAAAGTTAATCAAAATTGAATCCATAATCAAATGTCATCGAAATCAAAAAGAAACAAACTATCATGGGTAAAGCCCAACAGGAATCTAGCAGGAACTACAAAGTCCAGATTTAGAATCTTAAGGATTTCAGATTTTAAAATATACAAAGTACATATGGTATGCTTAAAGAAATAAAAAATGGAATCACCAAATGGAGCAAGCAATAAGAGACAATAAAAAATGATCAGGGAGATTTGAAAAAGAACCAAGTAGAACTTTTAGAAATGAAAAGTATAATTGTTGCTATAACAAGGTTAACAGATGGGATATACAGTAGATTAGAAACAGCCAAAGAAAGTATCCATGAACTAAAAAATAGAACTAAAAGAAATGATCCAGGATGCAGCATTTTAAGAGGAAATAAAATCCATGAACAAGAGATATAGAGGATACAGTAAGGTCCAATAAATATCTAACCAAAGTCCCCAAAGAAAGAGCAAAGAGGGCTCGGTGCCTGTGGCTCAATGGGCTAAGGCGCCAATCATGTACACCTGAGCTGGTGGGTTCGAATCCAGCCCCGGGCCCACCAAACAACAATGACAGCTGCAATCAAAAAATGGCCAGGCGTTGTGGCAGGCGCCTGTAGTCCCAGCTACTTGGGAGGCAGAGGCAAGAGACTTGCTTGAGCCCAGGAATTGGAGGTTGCTGTGAGCTGTGATGCCACAGCACTCTATCCAGGGTGACAGCTTGAGGCTCTGTCTCAAAA
>CAUYON010133253.1:0-21883 GCA_963573935.1 Arctocebus calabarensis
CATTACAATGTTAAAGAGCAATGGAGACAATGGGCAACCTTGCCTGGTTCCTGATCTAAGTGGGAATGATTTCAATTTAACTCCATTCAACACAATATTGGCTGTGACTTTGCTCTACATGTCCTCTATCAGTTTAAGAAATGTCTCCTCTATTCCCATTTTCTTTAATGTTCTGATCATGAAGGGATGTTGGATATTGTCAAAGGCTTTTTCTGCATCAATTGAGAGAATCATGTGGTCTTTATTTTTTAATTTATTTATGTGCTGGATTACATTTATAGATTTACATATATTGAACCAGCCTTGAGATCCTGGGATAAAGCCTACTTGGTCTCAATGTATAATTTATTTGATGTATTGCTGAATTCCATTTGCTAGGATCTTATTAAATATTTTTGAATCAATATTCATTAGTGATATTGGTTTATAATTTTCTTTCCTTGTTGGGTCTTTTCCTGCTTTGGGGATCAAGGTGATGTTTGCTTCATAGAATGTGTTGGGTAGTATTCCTTCTTTTTCTATATTTTGGAAAAGGTTGAGTAATATAGGAACTAGTTATTCTTTAAAGGTTTGGTAGAATTCTGCCGTGAAGCCATCTGGTCCCGGGCTTTTCTTTTTAGGGAGTTTTTGTATAGCTGATACTATTTCAGAACTTAATATCAGCCTGTTTAACTTTTCACTTCATTTTGGCTAAGTCTTGGGAGGTTGTGTGCTCCAAGTATTGGTTAATTTTCTTCAGATTATCATATCTCTGAGGGTAAAGTTTCTTGTAATATTTGTTGAGGATGTTTTGAATTTCTGAGGAGTCTGTTGTTATTTCATCTTTACTATTTCTGATTGATGAGATTAGAGATTTTACTCTCTTTTTTCCTGGTTAGGTTAGCTAAGGGTTTATCTATTTTATTGACCTTTTCAAAAAACCAACTTTTTGATTTAATGATGTGTTTTATAATTCTTTTATTTTCAATTTCATTTAATTCTGCTCTCATTTTCATTATCTCTTTTCTTCTGCTGGGTTTGGGATTGGAATTTTCTTCCTTTTCCAGTTGTTTAAGATGTCCCATTAAGTTGTTAACTTCCTCTCTTTCTGTTTTCTTGAGGAATGCTTGCAGTGCTATAAATTTCCCTCTAAGAACTGCCCTTGCAGTATCCCATAGGTTCTGATAATTTTTGTTTTCATTGTCATTTGGGTTCAAAAATTTTGAAATTTCCTGCTTAATCCTGTCAATGACCATGTATCCTTTAACATGAGGTTGTTAAGCTTCCATGTTTTTGTTTGAGTATGAAGATTCTTGTTGTTGTCAAGTTCAACATGATGGTCTGAGAAGATGCAAGGGATAATTTCTATTTTTTTTTTTAAATTTGCTGGGGTTAGACTTGTGACCTAAGATGTGATCAATTTTGGAGTATGATCCATGGGCTGATGAGAAGAATGTGTATTCCATTTTGTTGGGATGAAATGTTCTGTAGATGTCAGTTAAGTCTAAATGTTGGATCATTAAGTTTAAATCTATGATTTCTTCGTTTAGCTTCTTTTTGGAGGATTTGTCCAACACTGTTAGAGGAGTGTTAAAATCTCCAACTACTATGGTGGTTGAGGAGATCAAGTTGCTCATGTCTGTTAGAGTTTCTCTTATAAATTGAGGTGCATTCTTGTTGGGTGCATAAATATTAATAATTGAAGCTCATCATTTTGTGTATTACCTTTAACAAAGATAAAATGTCCATCCTTATCTTTACTCACTTTGGGTAGTTTAAAGCCAATTGTATCTGCGAATAAGATTGCAACACCTGCTTTTTTCTGTTTTCCATTTGCCTGGAATATAGATGACCATCCCTTCACTTTGAGTCTATATTTATCTTTTAAGATAAGATGAGATTCTTGTATGCAGCAGATATCTAGTTTAAGTTTTTGTATCCAGTCAGTCAACCTGTTCCTCTTTAGAGGACAGTTTAAACCATTCACATTAATTGAAAGTAAAGACAAGCTACTGGGATGTGGAGTAGGTATTTTGGGTCCTTTCGTCATTGTAGAGTTTGGTATGTGGTCGAAAGTTTCTGCTTGAGTTTACTTTTATGGTGGAGTTTTGCACTGGTTATTATGGAGGATAGGTCTGACGATATCCTGGAGAACTGGCTTAGTTATGGCAAATTTCTTCAACATATGGATGTCGTTAAAGTATTTAATTTCTCCATCATAAATAAAACTCAGTTTGGCTGGATAGAGGATCCTGAGTTGGAAGTTATTTTGTTTTAGGAAGTTAATGGTCGAAATCCACTCCCTTCTAGCTTGAAAGGTTTGAGCAGAGAGGTCTGCAGTAATTCTAATATTCTTCCCCTTGTATGTAATGGATTTCTTGCATTTGGCTGCTTTTAGAATCTTCTCCTTCATGTTAACTTTAGTGAAGTTATCTATGATGTGCCTGGGGGATGTCTTATTCGGGTTGAGTCTTGCTGGGGTTATGAAACTGTCTGCTATCTGAATTTCAGAGTCTCTAGGTATGTATGGAAAATTCTCTTTCATAATCTAAGAAGAAGGGAATCTGTGTCATGTGAAGCCAGTTCGTCATTTTTAGGTATCCCCATGAGACGAATATTGGTTTTCTTCGAGTTATCACAGAGCTTTCTGAGAGAATGATTCATTTTTGTCTTCCATTTCTCTACCTCTTTGAGCATTTGGGAGTGTTCAAAGTCTCTGCCTTCAATGTCAGAAATCCTTTCTTCTGCTTGCTCTATTCTGCTACTGAGGGCTTCCACTGTATTTCTCAGATCTTTGAGGGTTGCAACTTCTGGTCTCAATGTATCAAAATCTGTGGTCATTTTGTCTTTGAATTGGTTGAATTCTTGAGACATCTTCTGAATTAATACTACAATCTCTACCTCCATCTTTGTTTCCATTTTGTTGATCTTGTTTGCAATTCAGATTCTAAATTCAATTTCACACATCTCCGCTATCTGTTTGTCCATGGGATTGTCTGGATTGGATGGTTTGTCATTCTTTGGGGGAGTTGCACAATTCTGTTTATTCATGTTGCCAGAGTTTTTCCATTGATTCCGCCCCATGATTGTTTTTCAGTTTTTAGCTAGATGCGCAGGTCAGTGAAATTGGACTGGAAACTTCTACAGTTGTGGTTGACCAGCCCTCCACCTAGGAACTGGAATTGGTGACTGCAGCTTTTCCTTTACAATTTAGCAAAGTACCTATACAGTACTACAGTCTTTGACTGTAGAGGCTTACTTAGTGTAGTGGGGGTAGGTGGCTCTGTCTTGTATCCAGCTGATTTCTGTAAAATCCTAGTGTTTCAGTAACCTGGGGTGGAGACTCAGGTTCAGTGAAATACAAGCACCTAGGACATTCCTTCCCCCACCAGAAATATCTGGAAGAGGACAATCAAACCTTCCCACTACAGAAAAACCTGGGACCCACCTTGGAGTGTCCTTGGATAATTTGTACAGTTCAAGAGTTCCAGACAAATTGTCCCTGACAGCCCCCACTCTCTGGCTGGAAAGTTCAGGAGGGCTCTAGCTATTAGATGTTAGGGGCTGTTGGCAGCTCGAGTGTGATTTGAGCGCCTTTGGAGCTCTGAGGAGAAATGCCCGTCCAGTAGGAGGTTTAGAGCCTGGGGATTGGTGCCTCTTACCTCACCTTGGTCATCTTTCACGACCAGATTTTGGTCACCCCAGTCTCTGGTAGTCTCTCTGGCTGACTTTGTTAACCCAGTCTCTGTGTCCCTGGTCTCCCAAAAAACAAATGGGCAAATGTGCCTGCCAGAGTCAAAATGAGGTCATTGCCTCCTCCTCGAGGTAATCACAGTCTACCACCATCCAGCAGGGGAGGCTGGTGTCTGTCTGCCTCAGGTGTTCAATGGCAGCTGAAGAAAGTTCCACATGAGTTCCATCCAAACCTGAGGATATCCAGACAGCAAAAGAATTTCTCCCTTGGCCACTGCACCTTTGTTGCCACTGTTCTGCAGTACTGGAATCCCTATAGGGCAAGGTATGGCTCCTTCTGGAAGTCCACATAGATGGGGAGATGATTGTACAAAGTTAGACTGCAGCTGGATCACTCTACTAATGCTGAAGTTGGGTAGAAGGAGCCTCCTCTTAGGTTCGTGCACTTTAGCAGCTTCTGAGCCTCCACCCACAGTTTGCTAACCCTAGCCTCTGTCAGCTGCTGAGATACTCTTTATCTTTGGGCCAGGACAGTCCCCTATCCCTCTATGTCTTCCTATACAGTTACTGAATTCACAGGAACAGCAAAGCAGTACAGCCACCGTCTATACAATGCCCAGTCCTAGCTAAGAAATGCAGACAATCTGGATTCTGGATGAGTTGGACTTCTAGACTTCCAGACCAGAGGAGGGGGTAGACTGAAGGATCAAGGTGGCAAGGAAAACATTCACAACACCAATCACATTGAGACCAAATGGACTAATACACACGTAAGAGGGCTAGCAGGCACACAAACCCACAGATGCACCTGCAGTCAGAAACACATAGACATACAGACAAAACATAACAAACAAACAAAAAACCAAAAACAACAAAGAACAAAAAAACAAACAAAAATAAAATCTACAATAAAAATGATACTTGTAAAATATTTGGAAAAGAGAAAAGAAAACCTCTAAAAATATGATGTAAGTACTCTTAGAAGTTATAAGAAGGGAAGAAGAGGAAGGGGAAAGAGACAAAAGACAGTAGTGTTTGTTGAAGAGTTACAAAACAGAGGAAAGGAAAAAGAAAAATACAATTGAAAATAGAAGATAATAGAAATAACCTAAGGAAAGAAGGTAAAATAAAAAATTATTTATCAATGGCTCCTCCGAGAAAAGGATATTAAAAAAAAAAAAAACAGCAAAGTAGGGCGCCGAACCCATATACAGAGGGCTGCGGGTTCAAACCTGGCCCTAGCCAAACTACATCAAAAATTAGCCGGGCGATGTGACAGGAGCCTATAGTCCCAGCTACCTGGGAGGCTGAGGCAAGAGAATTGCTTAAGCCCAAGAGCTGGAGGTTGCTGTGAGCTGTGACTCCATTGCACTCTACCAAGGGTGATAGAGTGAGACTCTGTCTCCAAAAAAAAAAAAAATTATTCTTGTATGTACACAATTATTCTTTATGTATGTGGTAGATGACAACTGTAGTGGAATAAATTTATAATGCAATATGTTTTGTGGACACCAGATGGCACTGTGAATGGTTCCCAGGCTTATATGTGATTCACCAATTACTTTGTTAGTATGGTAAATATTCGATCTGGCCAGTCACCATTCTTGGAGTTTCTCCACTGGTCTGTGTTCAAAAAGGTGCCCTACTCTGGGAGTTCTGCTCCAGAAGGCACTCCCATCTGACCTCCAAACTTGGTGCCACAGTCCACACGTCACAAATCTCTCCACTCTGCCCTCCTGTTCTCTCACAAGCTGTAAACTACAATCCACCGTGGGAGAGGGGCTCACAGTGGCAACCACGGGGGCTTTGGTGGAGGGGCTCGCCTCTGGGCTGCTGCTGCCCTTCTGAACTGCTGTCTCTTCCACAGCTGCAGAGCATGGGGATCCTCGCCAATTTACACAGCTCAGATCCCTGTGCACCCTGCATAGTCTCCTCCACACCCCAGATCCCTCTGCACCCTGCATAGTCAGACCTCACTACGATTCCCCAGCTGGGATGGCACTGTTGGATCAATTGCTCTCAATGATCTGGGGAAAAGGTGTTTGCCATTTCTTATATTTCAAAATGTCTATTTCCCGGCAGGGTCCCCTTCCCTCAACTCTCGTTTGGGCTGCCCAGTTTTCCATGGCTCCAAGCGGCACCCCTTTCTGGTCATCAAACTCTGAAATCCACACTTCAATGAAATTTTCATCAATTAGGTTTTGCAGTTGCAAGCTGCTGTCTTCCCTGTGGGAGGGGCTGGCTGTTGCTTCTCCACTGGGCAGGGGAAAAGTCTATGGCAGATTCCATGGCTTTGAACTACACCTCAAACACAACAATCCCCCAATTCGCTGTGCATCTCCAGCTCTCCATCCACTCCAATAATTCAAACGGAGAAAGATCCAGAGCTCCCTCCCTCTCACCTGCTGTTCTGCAAGAGATGGGTTATGCTACTGTCTCCTTGGCCATCTTGCTCCCTCCTCAGTGACCCAGTTTTTGGCTCTGCACAGTGTAACACCCTTGTACGAGTATGGAGTAGGAGGCGATTCTGCTACCTTACTAACAAGAGTGTAAGGGAACTTTATACAGTTCTAAATTATTACTGTATAAAGCTGACAATAATACTTCTATTTTACACATTATTTTACACAACTCTGTTTTTTATGCATTCTTTCTTTAATTTTTTTTTTGAGATTACATGTATTTTATTATTCTTCATTACATTATTCCCCCCCACCCCCTAGTGGTAAGACAGAATTTATTTACAGAAAAGAATACAGAAAACACCAAAGCTCCAGGTAGAGGGAGAGAACCCTAGTGGGGAGAGAGAAGCGCTCTCTGTTTCCCTCCCAATCTTTCCCCATCTCCTCCTTTAGGCCTTCAGTCTCAGGGTATATATAGGTGTATGGGTTCCTTGGCCAGGAAATGAATGAATGCAGGCCCTTCTGCCAGGGGCAAGGTGAATGAATGTATCATTGAATGGATACAGTCCATTCATGGAATTGAGGCCTAGGAAATTCACAAGAAATTGACTTAGGCATAGGGAATGAGGGTTCCACATTTAGTCCTAAGTGTGGAGTGAAGGAGACACCAAGGCACAGGTGTCTCCTCAGCAGTTGTCCAGCCTTTTTGGCAATTGGAGCCTCCAGTGGAGGCTGGAGGTCCCCCTCTCTGCCTGTCATCCAGCCCACTGGCTCCTCAGCTGGGCGGCACACCACCGACACTGCCAAGGAAGAGGCAGGAATTCCGCAAGCCCTGCTGAGCTGGCTAGGGTGCCAATTGTCCTGCATCAATTCTCCCTCTCCAAGTAGAAACTCCAACTACTGTTAGGGAAAAGGGGCAAAGACTCAATCTAACTACTTCCTGCTGAATCAGGCAATGATAGAAGGGGGCAGTTGGGGTTTCTCCAGAGGAGAGTGATACAGGGGTTCATGGACTGGAACCATCCTTATTGTGTGTGGCTTGATGACATTTCTGGAAAACATAAATCTGATTAGTGTAATTAGTAATAGGCAAAGGTAAAGGAAGAACAGCGTCAGGTCAGAAGCACTTATTCAATGACGCTAAAAGAAAACCATATTAGGGTTTTTCTTGCTGTTTCCTTAATAACTTCAAACTTTCTTTTGGCTCATAAGTGTAGGTGGTCTGTGTTTGGCTGTCTTCATTGCCTGACACTGTAGAAGATGGAGGGTTCCAGAACTTTACTCGTGAATGACGTATGCAGGAATCGACTCCTATAACTTTAACAGTAGAAGAAGACAAGATAACAGGAAAGGGGACTTCCCAAGTTGGGGTCAGGGAAGGTGAATTAGAGGGAAGAGTTTTGATCATGACTAGATCGGTATGGAATTGAACTTTCCGCCAGGGTTTAGAAGTCAAAAGGGTCTTTCCTAGTGTGGCTGTGCCTTCCAGAGTGGAGACTGAAGGTGTAGCATCAGAGCTGCACACAGAGGTCAGTCGGATAATCATTTTGTGGAACAAATATCATCCTGTTGCCCAGATAAGAGATTTTATCATATTAAAAAAGAAATCTATTGTGGTGAGATCGCTTTAACCTGAGGTGTGCCCTCTTATTAGTTTTTGAAGTTTGCAATACAGTATTGGCAACTGCAGGTACCCTGTTGTACAGCTCGTGTCTAGAATTTGCTTAACTGAAACTTTATGCCCCCTGCTGAGCCATTCCCCATCTCTGTCTGCCCACCGGCCCCTAGAAACACCATTCTACCCTTGACTCTATGACCTTGACTATTTTAGATACCTCATAGGAATGGGATGTGCTGCGTTTTTTGTTTGTCCTTCTGTGACTGGCTTATTTCATTTAGCATATGTCCTGGAGGCTTGTCCATGTTCTTGCATATTGCTGAATGTCTTTCTTTTAGGGGAGCTGAATCGCATTTTATTGTATATATCTTTATCTGTTTGATGGGCTTTGGGCCGTTTCCACATCTTGTCTATGGTGAGTCGTGCTGCAGTGAACTCAGGAATGCTCGTATTTTTTTCAAAATCCTGTTTTCAGTTCTTTTGGATAAATACCCAGAAGTGGGCCTGCTGGGTCGTTGAACACGGTATTTGGCCTAATGTCTGGGCACTTAGCCACCTGACTTCTCTCTCTCTCCCTGTCTGCACTCTCATTCTGCTGTTTTGTCTTTGTGCTCCTTGACTCTTGTCTATATGAACTTGTAAGTTGAAATTATTGAAATTAAGGGCGGTGCCTGTGGCTCAGTGGGTAGGGTGCCGGCCAAAATGCAACAAAAAAATAGGCGGGTGTTGTGGCGGGTGCCTATAGTCCCAGCTACTCAGGACGCTGAGGCAAGAGAATCGCCTAAGCCCAAGGAGTTGGAGGTTGCTGTGAGCTGTGATGCTACAGCACTCTACTGAGGGTGATAAGGTGAGACTGTCTCTAGAAAAAAAAAGAAATTATTGAAATTAAATATTTTTTATTTGCTGTATTACTAAATGTTTTACACTCCTTTTTATTTATTTGTAACACAGGTCAAGATGGACAGATCCATGTTTTCTTCTAGTTGTTACTTGGCAATGGAGAAGTCAGTTAGGTTCCCTAAATTTCTTTCTTTCTTCTTTTTTTTTTTTATGTCACCATTGGTAGAGTGCCATGACATCACAGCTCACAGCAACCTCCAACTCTTGGGCTTAATTGATTCTCTTGCCTCAGCCTCTTAAGTAGCTGGGACTACAGGCACCTGCCACAACGCCTGGCTAAACCTTCCCAAATTTCACTCTCCTCATTTGTAAAATTTATAACACATTTAACTTAAAGAATTATTGAGAAAATTAGTAGATAATGCGAGTAAAACTCTAGCATAGAGCCTATAGGTTTTAAAAACATGGTAGCCTCTATTTTTAAAAATCATCAAAGTCTAGAATTCTACATTTTTTTAAGAATTCAATCTCCACCAAATTGGTTTCTTACTTGCATGTGTCCTTTTATGAACTTTTCTGTGAGTCACTGGGTTTCCTTTGTTATGTTACACTGTTTCCCCTTTTCACTGGTTTTTGAATAGGGTAAGTTTTTAGAAAATAGTCATGAAATGGATGAATTAATGATTATTGAATATTTTCTGTCTGATCTGGAACTAAATTTCCATTTTTTAGAAATAGATACTTGGCCATGCTCACTAGCTCATGCCTGTAATCCTAGCACTCTGGAAGGCTGTGGCAGGTGGATTGCTTGAGCTCAGGAGTTCGAGACCAGCCTGAGCACGAAGGAGACCCTGTCTCTACAAAAAATAGAAAAACTAGCTGAGTTTTGTGCCAGGAGCCTATATGCCCAGCTACTGGGAAGGCTGAGGCAAGAGGCTTGCTTGAATACCAGGAGTATGAGGTTGCTGTAAGCTGTGACACCACAGCACTGTACCCAGGGTGACAGAATAAGACTCATCACACACACACACAAAAAGCAATAGATACTTTACATTTGTGAATATAATACATGTTCATTGACAAAAAACAGCTGCAATCTATTACCTAAGGGTAACCACTCTTTAAATGTATATACGTTTTATATGATAAGACCGATTTTGTTAAAATAGAGAGATTTGTAAAACTGAGATTTTATAGAACACAGTTTGACGTCTAGATCTTTTTCCTTAGCACCTCTCAATTTAATAGGCTGGAGAGTATGGTTCTTACTGGCTGTCATAAGGATGGACTATTGTTTGAACCAGATTCCTCACTGACTGTCCCTGTGGAATTCTAGGGATGCCCTCGGGCAGGCTGGGATGACAGCCTTTCTGACAGAATGTCTAAGAGTGTTCTGAGCCACCGGTCAGGGCGCCTGGGAGTTTGGGTCTCATCCAGTATCAAGGTGGGGGGCGAGCAGATAACCTCTCAAGTTGGCTTTGTGGGGCTTGGGTGGCAGTGGAATCAAACAGAAATAAAAGGAAACCTTCCCTGAAGATGAGAGCCCTCGTGCATCCAAAAGCAGCTGTGATTTTGCCCTGGGTGTGCCGCCCACATTTTCCTGCTCCTGCCGACTGTGACACTACTCTATTAACTGGCTCTGTAAATAGTTCCTCTTTCTCTGAGTCAAGCTGCCTGCCGCTCCCCCAGCCTTGGGATCTGATGACCAATGGCCTTCTCTCATCAGTCATCTTACCTTTCCAGCTCCTGCGTCCAGGAGCCACGGGGCTTCTAGAAAGCTTCGTTTTGGCCTAAAATAAAGCTCTCTGCTTCTTAACCATTTGTCATTGACTAGGGAAAAGACTGGTCATACAGTCACAAAAAGAACTGGCCATTGTGTTGCTCAGAAAACACCTCACGTCTTCTGCACAGCCGTTTCTCCTGTTTGATGTCAGTGTTGGTCATCGGTGTTGGTAGTGACAATCAGTGGCGTCAGTCTGTTGGGGGATGGGAATATGTAATAGAGGAAAAACTACCACCCTTTCTTCTTTCAGCTCTGAAGGCTTTGGGGGGCTGACCAGGTATGCTGTAGGACCCAGTGCCTAGCTCGGGTCAGAGTGGTATGTGGGGGAGAGGGGGAGCTGCTCGGGCAGGAGAAAAGGGCAGACAGGAAACTGATCTCATTCAGCTTCACGACAGGACGGGGGGAGGGGAGAGAGTGCACCTGGCTGCAGAGAGGGAGGTGGGTGGGTGGTTAGGGAGGCTGGCAGGGACCACGAGGCTGAACCTGGGGGAGCGGCTAGGGGGCTTGCTCAGGTGCTCCCCACCGCGTGCACCACCCAGGCCCGGCCTTACGTGGGGGAACCCCCATGGGCCTTTTACCAGACGGATTTTATGAGGAGACATTAAAAAAGTTGCTGCCACATAATTTAAGTCCTTTTTGCTCTGTCCTCTGTCCCTTGAAGAGAAAAGACATCACCTGTTTGACGCTTTCCATGCTGGCATATTTGTCAGGTTTGTTAAAACCTGTATCTCTTTTCTTATGTTTGCTTCCAGAATAAGAGCAGGGCCTGAAATACAGTTCAGCTGGATTTGGTAGCACTGTCCACTCTGGACTCAAGCAGTTGTTTGAGGCCACAGGGGGGCATCATCTAAATGATAAGGTGGCGTGAGCAGGGAGGACGGCCACTGGGATCCTCGTCTAGCAGTGAGCTGTCACGCTGCACCTGACGAGCCCTTAGCATGCTGGCTTTCGGGGCCTGTGTGGTGGATGGGTGGGAGGCCAGGCCTCTCTCCTATGGCTTCTGTTTTTGTACGCAGGCCAGGGGCTTGGAAACCAACCGCTGTTTTAGGACCACGGAAGCGTGGACAAGTGTAGCTGTAGCTTATGCCTAGCCTGTTGTCAAAGTGGCTTATGTGCAAGGTAGAATCTGGCTCCTGTAGAGTCCAAAGAGGGTGACAGAATAGAAGGTATTTCAAAACAGTGGGTCAAGTAACCCTCTCCTTTGCTTTGGAATTCTGAGAAATGAAAATTGTGTTTTCTAATGCGATTGTTTTGTGTGACATTTTCTGCCTTTAACTTATTATCTTAACAAAATTCCAGATTTATAGAAAAGTTATCAAGCAGTGCCCTGTCACAGTCTAGAAATTGATACCCTCTGTCATCTCTCCAGACCCCATTCGGGTTTTGCCAGTTACGTCCTTTATCGCACCATAACCTTTTAGTCTCTTTGGACCTCAGGAAGTCTTCAGCCTTCATTGCTCAGGATGTTCTAGGCCAGCGACTTTGTAGAATGCCCCTCAGTTTTGGCATGTCTGTTTCCTCCTGATTCTGTGATTTGGGGTATGTGGTGGTGGTGGGAACCCAGTAAATGTGATGCAGGGTTCTCGGTACGTCAGCTCAAGGTGGGATGTCAAGGATTTGGAAATTGTCACAGGCAGAATAACACACCCGTAAAGATGTCTACATCCTAATTTCTGGAAAATCTTACCTTGCAGGGAAAAAGAGACTTTGCGGATGTGATTAAGTTAAGGATGGTGAGGTGGGGAGATGATCCTTGATTGTCTGAGTTGGCTCAGTATAATCACAGGGGTCTTTAATGAAGGCGAGAAGGAGGCAGAAAAAATCAGCGCAGGAGATGTGGCCACAGAAGAAGTCAGAGTGGTGCAGGGCTGTGAGCTACGGGACGTGGGCAGCCTTTAGAAAAGGTAGTGCAACAGATTGTTTGCCTCGTCTGGAGCTTCCAGGAGGACAGCCCTGTGGAGGTTGGGCTGATGAGACCCCATTTCAGATTCCCAACCTTCAGAACAAGTCATGAGTTTGTGTTGTGTTAAGCCAGGAAGTTTGTGGTAATTAGTTATAGCAGCAGTTGGAAACCACACAGGATCAACTTAGTAAGCTGGGCGGCTGAGTGACGTGGAGGAGGGCGCCAAGAGAGGACTGCTTGGTGGTCAGGATGGGCCTCAGGGCCCAGTCCACTGTCCTGGCTGTCCTCAGATCGCTTGCCATCAGCGTCTTCCATCATGACCAAAATAGGCAGGGGTGAAACCAGTGGGGTTCAAGGGCTTTTGTGTGATGTCTTCCTTTGGGCTAACGATTTTCAACTGATGTGCCGTGAGAGGCTCTTAGGGGTGCTGCAAAAATTTTTTAAAGATTATCAATTACATTATTTCCCAAAGAAGTTCAAAGCACAGTAAGTATATTTTTCTTTTTACTCTTTTTTTTTTTGATCAACATAATTTAAGTGTGCCGTAGAAGTTTAACTGTAGGCTCAAGTGTTCTGTGACTTAAAGAAGGTTGAAAAACACTGCTTTGGGCTTTCTTTTAGATGCACATAGAAAATTTACTGATGGTTTGACATTGATCCTGCAGGTAGTTCTGGTGTTGCTTTGGAGATATGAGAAACATGTAGGTGCTCTGTACCTTTCTGGGGTTCTTTGTTGATGAGATGAGAAGGGGAGTGGTGAAGGTGAGGGGAAAGCATCGAGATTGAAGTGTTCCCTTTAGAGAACTGTCATCATTCTGAATGGCTGTGATTAGTCCGTATTATAAACGTGGAAACAGAGACAAGCCCCACAGTGGAGCTGGGTTTCCAGGCAGGTCTGCAGGATACGGAGACACCGATAATCCTGTTACTCTGTTTCGTCTCTGAGAAATAATGTTAGTGTTTTTAATCCAGCAATCACTTAATGAGCAGACCTGCTCTGTAGACATTGGGAGGGATAGAATAAAAAGATGAATACAGCACAAGTTGGATTTTCGAATATCTTACAAATTTTATGATTAGAACACACTGCGGAGGATCCCAGCCCATGAAGAAAGTGATTGTTTGATTTTAAAGGGACTGGAACAAAATGAAGCTTAAAGTTGGGTTGAGCAAAACAACAACAAAAAGAATTTAAGTGTGAAGTGAAATAGAGGTTATGGCTCTCATCTCCCAAGGGAGGTTGTTTTTAAGGCGGTGTTATTTTTAACAGATCTGGAGTAGGGAGGGCGGTCCAACAGCTGCTTCATGGGAAGGAGTGCTTCCAATTAGTGGCAGGTGAATTCTGCAATAGTGAAGGAGAAGCGCCGGTGATGGTGGCTGTGGATGACACCTGGGCATCTGGATGCCTGCAGAGAATCTTGATTTCCACTGCAGCACGGCAGGCCTTGGCTGGGTGTGGCAGGTGAGGTAGCCCTGCTGCTGGCAGTGGGGCAAGGTCTGCCTTAGGACAGAAGAGAACTGCGGGATGACAAGCAGGCTCCAGAGGGTTCAGAGTCCCAGTGCTAAGGAGCTTCAAGGAAAGGATGAGAATCGGCATAACGAGCAGTCATTTGTAATGGTCTTCCGATTTTGGTCCCCTGTGGCAGAAGAACTTGCTATACATTAGCCTCAGCGTCAGCATGGGTGATGTTTGTTTATGGTGGTACCTGTCACTTTGTAACAATGTCTTAATGTCTCCTGCAATTGCCTTATAACAAAGATTGAACAAAGAGCTCTGAGCACAAACTAACTGATGAGTGTAGATTCCAAACCTTATATAGAAACAGTGACAAAAGTGAATCTAGAAGGACATTAATGGAATCAGCCTTCTAACCAGGTAGGTGTTTTCTCTTCATTGCAAGGAAGGTTCAATAGTTAGCATATCATTTAATATATTAGGTTGAACAGTAGAAAATTGCCATATTTTTTAGGTAAAAAATGATCAAAGATTGGCAATTTCCTATGATGTAATCTAAAAATGTAGTTAATCAATAGGTAATAACTTCAATATATGCATAGAAGTTATGATAAAGTTCTATCCATTCCTGATTTAATGATAAAACCTTTTTCTTGATGAAAAAATATACTAATTAATTAAGATTCATGGTGAATATCAGAGCAGAGCATGGTGAGACAAGTACTATTTAAAAATTAGGAATATAAAAAGGGTCCCCCCTGAAACGCTTACTTAATGTTAATCTGAAATTTCTGACTAACTCAAAGGACCATGAAATAGGAGATATATTATAATACGAACATGTGACATGATAAATACAAAGAAAAATTTAAATATTCAGGTTAAACTCATGTGATTATTTAAATCATTTAATGATAAATTCAGTGCATTAGAATGTATGAGATATTTCCGTATATATTAATATCTAGAAGATGGTAAAAATTATTCTGTCTAGAATAACAACAAAATATAGACTGGGCAACCCTACTAAGAAATGCATGGGAATTATCTGACTATAAAGAAAATTATATACTGAGAGCCATAGCTGTAAGGTAAGTGATATTGCAAAGAAATCTGAATGCAACAGAAAGATGTACTATGTTCTTTCAGAAAGGCTAAATATTTTAAAGCAATAGATTGAGACTCTGTCTCAAAAAGAAAAGAAAGTTATAGTTTCTATATGTTTCAAAGTTCCTCATTTGCAAATATGAATTAGTATACTCTCCTTGCTTTAAAAATTGTCCTAAGTAGCACAGAAAAGATATACAAAAGAACATATAATGTAATAGCTGCTCATAATTTTATTAAGTGCTCAGTTGAATATATGTGAAAGCACTTTGTGAATTGTAAAGAATTCTGTAATATTAATATGTAGCTATGGCACGTTGATGATGAAGATAATGGTTACAATTACTTTTGAACACTCATATAGTGTTTTGCTAATAACCATATGAAACGTCCTAGAGAGACATAATTATGGCCTTTTGAGATATTTAAAGTTGTTTTACCTTAAGTTAATAAATGAATTGCCAAGAAATGGCTACATTTAACATCTAAAAAAATATATATATTTTTCAAATGGATTAAGTATAAATGAAATTTAGATATGATATAAAAGTTAATATATTACAGAATTTGTGATAAGGATGAATTTTCTAAGAATAAAAGCAACGAAACGCTGGTATAGTTTTGATCACAAAAAAAAATTCAAAACAAGTATATTAGAAATGGATTAAGTAGGCCAGGCATGGTGGCTCATGCCTGTAATCCTAGCCCTCTGGGAGGTGAGGTGGGTGAATTGCTTGAGCTCATGAGTTCAAGATCAGCCTGAGCAAAAGCAAGACCCCATCTCTATTAAAAATAGAAAAACTGAGGCAACAGGATCACTTGATTTCAAGAGTTGGGGGTTGCTGTGAGCTATGATGTCACAGCACTCTACCCAGAGCTACAGCTTAAGACTCTTGTCTCAAAAAAAAAGAAAAGAAAGAAAGAATATTTTAATTAATAATTACATATTAATATTTTAATATTAAGTAATATTAAAAAGTAAATAATTAAAATATATTATTTGGATCATATGTGATTTATTTTCCTATTAGATCAAAGGGTCTTTAATTGATTTATTTGTCAATTAAAATAATGATTGGCCTAGATAGTTCTTAAAATAAAAATAACTTAGAAAGATTAGAAAAAGATCGATTAGCTCATAATAAAAGAAAAGCATTTAAATTAGAATTTTATCTTTTACTTTATTAAACTGTCAAAGATAAAAGATTAGAAACAACTTGTTAGCTCTTGGTGAGGACCCCTCTCCCAAATTGTTGAGTGGAAAGTTCTTAAGATGTTTATAACTTTTCACTTGGTAATTCACTCTTAGCAATATAAGAAAATAAAAAGGTAAGAAGGATAGTTTTTTATCACCATGCTTTGTACGCAGAAATTAAAAATAGTGAAATGTTGCAATAAGTAGTGTTGGAAAGTAAGAGCTTTGTTAATTCATTTATGTTAAATCCAGCGGTTACTATTTTATTAAATGGTTTTATTTTATTACAATAATACAACATTTAAAGTTTAAAGAAATACAGTAGAACCTCTGTAAGTTGACCACCCAAGGGACTGTTAACAAGCTGGTCAATATACTGAGGTGGTCAACGTAAGGAACGAGGCCTGCTGTACTTAAATGTACATGTGGTGCACGTCCAGTCCATGAAAATTAGGTCAACTTACGGAAGTGGTCATGTAGGGGGGTGATCAACTATGGAGGTTTTCTTGTATTTAAATATTTCAAATGTATTATTGATGAAATATTAATACAAGTGCATGCTACAGACTGAATATAGAATTTTATTTGTATAAACATATCAATTTATGTTGCTGCAATACATATATATTTACAGTTAATCCTTGAATAGCATAGTTGGCACCAGTCAAAAATCTGCATATAACTTTCAACTCCCCCAGAACTTAATAGCCTCCTGTTAAATAGATGTCTTACTGATAGCATAAACAGTCGATTAACACATATTTTGAATGTTATTTGTATTATATATGTTATGCTTATAATAAATTAAGTTAGAAAATGTTATTAAGAAAATTATAAGGAAGATAGACTTACTGTTCATTTAGTGGATGTGGGAAAGGTCTTCGTCCCCATCATCTTCAGATTAAGGACGAGGAGCAGGAAGAGGAGAGAGTGGCCTTGCTGTCCTGCAGGTGGAAGAAAATCCCACATCAGGGGACCCGTGCAGTTTAAACCTGTGTTGTCCAGGGGTCGGCCGTGTGTATGTATTAGTGGGAGAACATGAGTGATTTATCATGTCCTATAAACCAAGAATATTGCGTGTGTGTGTATATATATATTCATGAATAAACTGGAAGACGTGGGTTGTTTATTGTGTCCTGTTAACTAAGAATACATATGTGCTTGGTCTGTGTCCTTTCACAGTGCTTTAAGAATGTTTACACAGATAATATTCTATCAAGCTGTCAAGTTCATCTCACTACACTATTTAAACCAGAAGTCACACAGACTACATGCAAGCCACGACTCAAAGAATTGGAAAATAACTCAAAAGGTTTGTCACAATCGAAGCACTTGAAAAATGATGAAGAGCTATTTGAAGGGTCAGGAGAAAACTTCTAAGTAAGGATCAAAAATGTTTTCATATAGTAAATGGGAAAATGTCATGAACGGTATGTCAATCAGGTTGATAAAATATCTCAGATTGCATGTGAAGCCCCCACGCTGTACCCCATGATTGAACTGATGTACACAGCTATGATTCAATAAAAAATAAATAAATAAATAAAAAACAAAACAATAAAATAGGGGAAAAGTTAATAAAAAAAAAGTAACTTATGTCAAAGGGAGGAAATTGGAAGTACATTTAGATAGTATAGAAATTAATGGCAACAGGCACATTACACGCTAAAAGCCAAGGGATACAAACAAAGCTATTCTCAGAAAACCAGTTGCTGGAAATGCTTTTATGTTACACAGGAAAGGATAAATTAAATAAAATTTGAGCTTCTATTTAAGAAGCTAGGAAAGTATAATCTAAGGACATGAAGAAAAGGGCATAATAAAATTAAAAGCGGAAGTCAAGGAATAAGACTATAAAATAATACAACAGAATTGATACATTAATGTCAGAATCAGTTCTTTGAAAAAGCTAAGGAAATGAATAAACTGTAGGAGGATGAACCAAACCAAAAGTGGAATAGACACGAAGAGAGTAAGGGGCAGGTAAAAATTATAGAACACAAACTTTAAAAGTGGAAAATTTTGGTGAAAGGAAGGAAACCTTGTCTTATGGGATATTAAAACATCTCAAACATAAATAATGACGTAAGCTGAGGAAATTTTAGTGATAGCAAGTAGACCTTATCTTGTCAGATATTAAAATATTACAAACTTGAACAGACGAATCAGTGGAAAAAGTATAGAAAGTTGAAATATAAAGGTAAAGATATATTAGAATCATTCAACAAATCTATTTGGGCCAACAAGTCATCATTTTGGAAGAAGGACATCAGCTTTATTCTGTACACTACTGATATGTGCAAAAATAAGCTTACACTGAATGAAGAAAAACGTGCAGAATGGCAAGTGTTCTCAGAGAGTAAGGGTGGGTGCGTCAGGGACCTGGGGGTAGAGAAGCTTGTGTGAGCCAGGGACCAAGGCGGACACCATTCCCGAAAAGATTGACAGATTTCACTACTATAAAAACAAAACAAGAATACAGAGTATTCCATGATATACTTGTACCACAATTTATTAATCCATTCAAGGGTCGATGGGCACTTGGGCTTCTTCTATGACTTGCAATTATGAATTGACCTGCAATGAACAATCTGGTGCAAAAATCTTTATTGCCAAATGACTTTTGGTTCTTTGGATACACACCTGGAAGAGGAATTGCAGGGTCAAACGGCAGGTCTACATTTAGATCCCTGAGTGTTCTCCAAACTTCCTTCCAAAAGGAACGTACTAGCTTGCATTCCCATTAGCAGTGCAGAAGTGTTCCCTTTTCTCCACATCCACACCAACATCTGTAGTTTGGGGATTTTGTGATGTGGGCTACCTCTTTTATGTTTACATGAATGGAGCTGGAAAATATTCTTCTTAGTAAAGTATCTCAGGAATGGAAAAAAATATCCAATGTACTCAGTACTACTGTGAAACCAATTTATAATCACTCACACTTGTATATAAAAAATATAACTATAGCCTAGGATGAAGGAGGGAAGTGGAGGGAAAAGGAGGGGAGTGGGTCGATAGAGGGAGGGTTAGTAGGGGGACCACACCTTAGGAGCACATTGCAAGTACAAGTTGGATTCATCAGGGGTAGAAGATAAATGTCTTAATGCTGTAATTGGGTAAATGAGGTGAAGGCTATGTTGATTAGTAGGATGTAAACAGTCCAATTAGTACAAATAATCAACACATTGAATCCCATAATGGCATAAATGTATACATGATCTATGTACAAATGACTTAATAAAAAAAAATCTTTAGAATTTCCTACATAAATAATCATGGTGCAAAATAAACAATTCTTTTCTAAAAAAAAAACAACAAAAAAAAAACCGAAACAAGAATACAGTTTCCCACAAACAAAATTAAATAAAGATAATTTTAAATTGGAAGGTAACTCAGCATATGGTGTGGCTATGTTCTATTGAGGGTTAGTGGTGGGTGTTCCTAAGACTAGCTCCGTTTATCAGACCTTAACGTTGCTTTCTGTGAGTATTACTTGTAGGAGTAATTTCTGTCTCGCTTGTGGGAGATGATAAAGATCTATTTTACTTGGGGAAAAATTAAAAAGATGGTTCACCTCAGCAGGGGAAATGTATACAGGGTTTGATTCTCCTTAAGAAATCCCAAGCAATGAGTTACTTCTAAGCATATCTCTTGCATTAAAATGTTCATAATTGACCATATAAGAAAAGGCATGTGTTTTACCTTGAACTCCCAGATACAGAGCTGATGCAGAGACTTGTAGGTCAAGTGCATGCTCTGTTGAAGTTAGTAATTTGTTATAACCGTTTTTCTGTTCTTCTCTTATATTTCCAAGGGAAATATTCAATAGGGGGCAGTTATCATTGAACATAGTAGAACTTTCACAGTGATGGTCTTATTAAATGGAATTGCAATGATAACATACAAATCTGCATGAACTCGTATGGTTGTGTACGTCATGATCATTTCCAGTTTGACTGATAATCAAAAGAGATGACCATGAATCTGAGCCTTTTCTTAAATACTTATTGTATCCAAACTGTAAGACGAAATGGACATTGTTTCTTTCTGCCTTTCCAGTTTACTTTAATGATTGCCAAGAGCTAGGTTTGCTCTGTATTCAGTGCAGAGGTTTATCCTAAGACTAAAAGTGGGGTAGCATAAAGGGAAATGATCTAGAATAGATTTTTTTCCCCACTTATTCAGCGACTGTTGCACTGTTGTGTGGGCCACGCAGCATGGGTCTTTACCCTAGAGTCAGTAGTAAGCTGCTGGAGCTGGGGAGAGGTGCGTGTTGGATCAGATGTGCATGTTGGAAGGGCCATAAGGGCTGTGGTGTGGAAAAGGTGCTGGAGGGGCAAGTAGGACTCAGCATAATGGGCAAAGGACTGATGGGGGAGGCCTTCTGCCCAGGGGTGCTGGCCGTGGCCTGGAGGGGGGTGGGCAGAGTCCCGGGGGCTCTTGAGAGATAGAATTGGCAGGATTTGGTGTATGGGTGTGGGCAGGAGTGGTGCTCAAGGATGGGTTTTACGAATGGATTAATAAATTGTGTATCTGTACACCATGGAATATTATGCAGCCTTAAAGAAAGATGGAGACTTTACCTCTTTCATGTTTACATGGATGGAGCTGGAACACATTCTTCTTAGCAAAGTATCTCAAGAATGGAAGAAAAGTTATCCAATGTACTCAGCTCTACTATAAAGCTAATTTATAGCTTTCATATGAAAGCTATAACCCAATTATAGCCCAAGAATATGGGGAAAGGGAAAGGGGAGGGGAGGGAAGAGGGAAGGATGGGTGGAGGGAAGGTAATTGGTGGGACCACACCTATGGTGGTGGGTAGGTGAAACTTACCAAATGCTGAATATAAATGTCTGATCACAATAACTAAGAAAATGCCATGAAGACTATGTTAACCAGTTTGATGAAAATATTTCAGATTGTATATGAAACCAGCACATTATACCCCATGATTGCATTAATGTACACAGCTATGATTTAATTTAGAAAATATATATTATGGGGCAGTGCCTGTGGCTCAATATGCTCCATATGCTGGAGGTGGCAAGTTCAAACCCAGCCCCGGCCAAAAAAAAAAAATATATATATATATATATAAAGGCAAAATTTCAAAATTAACAAATGTTAATTACATTGTTCTTTTTTTTATACCCTAGTGAAATGCAAATGATCGTTCTTTAAAAGGATTTTTACTGTCATTGTTCTGGCTCTTATTAAAAATGTAATATATTACGTTAGTACCTATATGAATGAGAAAAAAGAAACTCAGATGCTGCTCCAGGAGGGAGTCAGTTGAAACAGAGAGAAGCACACTCTTAAATAATGTCATTAGATTTAACCTTATGTCCCAAGAGGTCAGTAAAATGCTAAAAGACAAATTATCCACCTGAGCATTTTTTTGAAAATTAAATGGTGAGATCTCAAATGTCATACAATTCCAATGTCAAGAAGCAAGCAAAGAAAAAAATCTTCTAGCAAATGGCTGATTCCACACAGTGCAGGATAAATAATCATTCAGACCACCATTGTCCTCAGGTCACAAAGATCTCTTTAGAAATCTTTTGTGGAACATTTTTTTAAATCATTCATCTATCTTGAAGTCATTGGTTAGGCATATTTTTCTGAAACTTTTTAAAATGATCACCTCAATGCAATGCAATTAAATGCAACTAATACTATGATAAAAGATAAATAAATAAAAATGAATTTGGAATGGCGGGTCAGATAATCCCTGCATATGAGGTAAATATTTGGTAAGGTAAAAATAATCAAAATGGAATAAGGAAAAATGTTCTTAAATAATGAATCTAATATATATCTGACTAAGGAAAGCAATGGCTAGGTTTAACTTCATAAACTTCCATATATTGTAATGGCTGTATATATATATATATTTTTTTTTTT
>CAUYON010133256.1:0-18716 GCA_963573935.1 Arctocebus calabarensis
GCTAAAGGAGGAGATGGAGAAAGACTGGGAGAGAAACGGAGAGAGCTTCTCTCTCCCCACTAGAATTTTCTCCCTCTAACAGATGCCTTAATGTTTTCTGTATTCTTTTCTTTCTTTTCTGTGAATAAATTCTGTCTTACAAACAAAAAAAAAAAAAAGAAAAAAATGTGAAAAATCACTGACATATAAATTGGGGAAAATAAACAATCCCAAGATACTTACACAGATTTATATGAAGAAGTAAAGTGTATAATATGGTTACTCACATAATTTAGCCTATTTTTCTGGAGAAGTTTAACAAGGTCATCATCTGAAAGCTTCTAATGCCCTAATTAGTTGTCAACTTATTGTAGATGCTCTTTACTTGTTTGTATTGTTCTTTTTTGCTTTCTTAAGCAAAGCAGTACTTCTAATTTTGTGCTAATTTTGAAAAACTATTAAAATGGAGAAATGTTATAAAGATAAAAATTTTGTGATATATTCCAAATGAATAGGCTTCATTCTTCAGTATTTTGTTTTTTCTTCTAAATTTGAGGGAAGCAGTATATAATGAATCCCAGATCACTGTACTGTACCACATTTAGGGAAATACAAGAGAGGAATCCCTTCTTTTTTTGCTATATTTGAACTTGGGCAGATATTGTAGGTGCATTATAAACATTCATCTAAAAATACTTTATTGACTATCTACTTATATTAGTTGGAATAACTAGTGGCTATAACACCTTTAACAAATATGTCTCAGTACAACAGAAACTTACTTTTCATTATGTTTTCCAGTGACTTCTTCCAGCAGGTGGGTAGCTCACCTCCAGGTTGTTCTTCAGAAATTCAGACTCCTTCTAGATTCTGGTTTCTCCCTTCTTCAGCACCTTGGAATTCTGTGTATTTAGGTAGTGGAAGAAAGAAATTGAGGGCAGAAAATATGAAGTTGTTAAAATCCCTAGTATAGAAGTGATATATCACTTTGCTAAAATTTCCTTGCTGAGCACTAGTCACACGCATTATAGGGGAGCTGGGAAACAAAGCCCAAGGTGGGCAGCTCTGTGCTAGTAAGAACTCAACAATAATGAGGGGGAAGCGGGCACATATTATGACAGTCATTACTTCTATAATACTATTTATATATTATCTTTGAGCTGGACCATGTGAGTCACCAGAAAGGTGATTGAGACACTTGAAACTACCATTTTCTAGCTGTCTTAGGCTGTCTTCTAAGCTGTATACACACACACACACACTGTGGTAAATGATAAGAGTCTAAGAGTGCTAGAAAACAATGTTTATTCAGAAGTATTTGCTTTTTCGATAGTTAATTTTGTTGACATTAGTAGAAAAATTGAGTAGGTTAAGAAGAGGGAAGACTCAGTGTGAAGTTGCTTATGTAAGCCTTGTAAGAACTGGAAGTTAGATACTGACAGTGTGGAGAAAAAAAGATCTAAGAGATTTATTGAGAAAAAATTTTAAATTGCCATATACAATAAAAGGACAGGGCAAGGTATAATATTGCATGATGTAATGGTGACTTTGGGAAACTGGGTGGATTATGAGATTGACTATTAGGAATTAAGAAGTCACAATAGAACTTGAGTGATGTTAACCTGTGCATTTAGAAACACTCAGTAAAGATGTTAATATGTGAGAGGTTGCTACACTTTTGTTCATTTATCTCATGAGAGTGATCAGAGATTGAGATAAAGAGAGAAGATTAAACAGCAGAAAAAGGTAGCTAAAGTCAAGAGATAGCTGAACTTGTAAGGAAGTGATGTATATTTAGACGAGAAGATGACTAAGGCCAAAACTAAACCTTAGGTAACAAATGCAAATGAAATAGAACCAGAAAGACATTAGATTTATTACCAGATTTGGCTGATTTAAGTAATATAGATCAAGTGACCCAGTCGTCAGTAAAGTAAGGATAGTGGAATGAACTTTCAACAGTTCTCACTGTTTTGTGGATCAGAGACATTGTGAGGGTTCATTTTAGGGTTTGACTCAGCCAATGGATACCCCGATAGCTGACTTAGCAAATTTCACAGACATTTCAAGAAGAGACGAGCATTTAAACTGGTATATTGAAAAAAGTAGATTGTCCTCCCCAGTATGGGCAGGCATCATCTAATCTGATGAAGGCATAGATAGAACAAAAGGCAAAGGAAGATTGCCTTTTTCCTTTTACCTGACTGCTTAAGCTGAACTGCCAGCCTTCTGCCCTAGGACTGGAACCATTAGTCCTCTGCTTTTCAGTTCTTGATTGGAATTACCCCACTGGTTTTCCTAGAATCTGTGACTCATGTGACTTTTCAGCCTTCTTGATTATGTGAGCCAATTCTTCATAATAATTTTCTACACACACCCTCACGTGCACCATTAGTTCTATTTCTCTGGAGAACCTTTACCCATCCAGATGTATTTAATAATTACTGAACGTCTTATCTCATCTCTTTAAATATGCACATATGCATATACAAACAAATTATCCAAACTAATTTCAGAATTTCTTAGATTCCTGAAAACCTATACATGGCACATCGATTTCAGATTAAGAATTTTAGCACTGTGTCTCTGAAGCATATAGACTATAAAAGAGAAAAATAAAATAACTTCACTGACTTACTTCTCTTAAGATAAAGTCCTGAACATGTTTTTGACAAGTTAAAAACTTTAAAATAGATACTATTAACTCACAGCATTGATATAAGACCTTTTCATCAGAAAATTCAAGAATATGATGGAATTCAGATTTCTTAAGTTCACTTTTTCTTTTGTAGAGTAACCTTGAAATATGATGAAGAAAAATATTGTCTGTTGGTATTTTATAGCCAGACAAGTTACCTTCTACTTCCTGTAGAATGACACTGTCAGATTCATTGTTGTTTTCATTTCATGGTTGGCTTATTTAAAAAATCCTTCATAAAATGTACTGACTTTTTTCCTTTACATTTTCTATTTCTAACATTTGACTTCAGCTTTTAGTTGTTTTGCTTATTTCTAGTGGAAATGTGTAAAATGATTTTAGAATGGATTGTTTCATTAAAAAAAAACTTTACTATAAAAAATGTCAACTATACCTCACAGGGGTAAAGGTAACCTCTTCTAATGACTGAACCAAGAGAAAAATAAAAGAGAACCAGAGACTAAGTTATATTTAAGTCAACCTCATAAAGCATTTTCTGCCTTGTGCCTGCTACTGTTTTGTTCATTCTGGTTCTAGAAAACTAAAGTATCTGCCAGGTGTGGTGGCTCAAGCCTGTAATCATAGCCTTCTGGGAGGCCAGGGCAGGTGGCTTACCCTGAACTCAGAGTTTCAAGATTAGCCTGAGCCAGAGTGAGACCCCTGTCTCTACAAGAAAAAGCCAGGTGTTGTGGCAGGCGCCTGTAGTCCCAGCTACTTGGGAGGCTGAGGTAAGAGAATCACTTCAGCCCAAGAATTGAAGGTTGCTATGAGATACAATGTCACAGCACTCTGTTGAAGGGCACAAAGTAAGACTCTGTCCCCCCCCCCAAATTTAAATAAATAAATAATAAGAAAACTTTAAACTAAGACAATTGAAAGCCAACTGAAAGCAAAATTAAAAAAAAAAAGAAAACTAAAGTATCAGGTATTTTTCAATTTTAAGAGAAATATATTCTTTTGATTCATGTTTACTTTTGACTTTGTGTCACTCATTTATTCCTAGAAATTATAGTTAGAAATCATATAGCTCAGTCCTTTCTGGAAAGCTAGCTTGTTTCCTAGCTATGATTGTAAATAATTAGTAAAAGCATCAACTTCAAAACATCAGCTACTTTCTGTTCTTG
Source organism: Arctocebus calabarensis (assembly GCA_963573935.1). NCBI lineage: Eukaryota > Metazoa > Chordata > Mammalia > Primates > Lorisidae > Arctocebus > Arctocebus calabarensis. The sequence goes on from CAUYON010133256.1 coordinate 3,802, forward strand.
ATCATTTTTGTGCTACTCAGTGAGAAAAGATTGTTGTTATTTTTGCTTTTTTGTTTATTTTATATATATTTTAAGCAATTATTTCTCTGCCTGAATAAGTGATTACTACACATCTTAACTTTGGGGTGGCAGGAGCTTCGAGACACAGAGAGAATTTATTCATTTTACTTCATGAAGTTTATTATTACACACTTCACCCCCAGAGGAAAGATCTCATTTATACTCCACCCTCAAGCAGAACAAATAAGTCCTTGTTGTCAAAGGTCATTTGTGTAGTTATTATTTTGGTTAGCTCACTTTTATTAAATGTTAATCATACGCTAGGTACTATGCTGGGATCTGAGGAGTAGCTAGACATGGTAACCTATACTAAATACTGGGGGGAAATGTAAAGAAACTCTTAGTTCTGCATTATAAGACAAACCCAGATTTTTTTAGTCATTTATTCAACTACTAGGGAATAAACTCCTTTTCCCTGAGGTGCTGTCCTTCCCATAAGCTCACTAAGTCAGTGTTCCCCAGGCTTCCCAGCGCTAAGCTGACTGAATCTCCCTTTGTGGTAACAATCCTCGGAGGAGTCACTTTTGATGGAAGGCTAGCCAGGGGCCATTCACCAGGCAAAAAGACATCTCTTCATACTTGAATTGATGACAATACTTCACCCACATGTACTAACCATGTTAAAAACAAGGGGTTGGAAAGAGAAAGGCAAGTAAGGAGAGTTTTGGGTCTTCCAAATTGAGACAAAGTTTTACAAGAAAGAATGAAAAACAATACAAGAGGGGGTCAAGTCTGTTTTTATCCCTGACTCACATCTCAATCCCATATGGCAGTATATGCCACTCCTGAGGAGGAAGGTTGCTGACGTGGACACATCAAAGCCAAGCACAGACCTTGACTGTGTATTGGCAGAGAGTAAGAGATATTTTTGTGTGAAGAAGGAAGAGCTTATAAGTGCTGAATTTCCCATGGCATTTACATCCAGGATTCCTTTTCTCCAGCAGTATTTGGGAAAATTCTATCTAGGTGTCTATTCCATTTTCCTCTTACTGCAGATGACAGAAAACTAAAATCATCTATATTTGTGGCTAGATTTTTGAGTACAAATGTGGTTTTATTAGTTACCTTACTGGGCGGCGCCTGTGGCTCAAGGAGTTGGGCACCAGCCTATGTACCGGAGGTGTCAGGTTCAAACCCAGCCCCAGCCAAAACAAAAAAGCTGCAAAAAAATTACCTTACGTATATTCCAGTGAGCTTGAAAAATAGGAATGGGAGCTATGTTGCTATTTATTCTTTTGATTGTTTTCTGCTAGTCATGAATAAGTGAATTACGTTCGCCTTCAAAGTACTCTCCATGGCCACCTGCTGGCGGCAGTGATACTTAGAGATTGGGTGTGTAGCATGTTTCCTAGGGTGAGTTTGAGAATTATTATTTTTTCTTTTTTAATTTTTTTATTTTTAATTAAACTATGTATTTATTTATTTATTTACATACAGAGTCTCACTGTGTCACCCTCAGTAGAGTGCTTTTGCATCACAGCTCACAGCAGCCTCAAACACTTGGGCTTAAGTGAGTATCTTCCCTCAGCCTCCCAAGGAGCTGGGACTATAGGCACCCACCAGAACACCCTGCTATTTTTTTGTTGCAGTTGTCATTGTTGTTTAGCTTGCCTGGGCTGGGCTCGAACCCACCAGCCAGGCTGTATATGGTTGGAGCTGTAACCACTGTGCTATGGGCACCAAGCCCAGTTTGAGAATTTAGTAGTCAAACCTCATAGTCTGCTCTTTATAGGTCTGCCTAATGGAGACAGGTCTCCTTTCAGCTCCCTGGGGAGCTGGAATTCTACATAGGAGCTTCAGGAATGGGGAAAGTTCATCAGTAGCACACCAGTATAGTATCAAACACATTTATTCTTCAGGTACTGAGTGGAATGAGATCTAGTAGTACTAGGTGGTTGAACAAAGCATAATTCACTGGGTGTGGGGACACAGCACACCTTCCTGTCTATTCCAGAGCAACACCTCCTCCTTTTTACAGCTACTTTGTTATCTCTGTTATTATACAATTCTACGCTTCTACGCAAGTGCATGGCTAATAGACTAAACTCTGACTCCTTCAGGGCACAGGGGAAGATTTCCATATATTTGTATCCACGATGCTGTGACAGAGCTCATAAATTATTATTGAGTCAATAAATGAATTAATGAATGTTATACACAATAATTTTTTGTTTAGACCATTCTTCAAACTGCTTGTAGATTTGTCTAAGTCTTTCACTTGCCATTCCTAAATATGTATGAGTATAGGGGCAGGGGCAGGGAAAGTATTTTTAGATGGATGTCACAGTATGAGTTAATTAGCTACCAAGAAGGGCAATAAAAGTGTAGTAACTTTTTCAGTTCATGTTCATGTCTATTAATTTAGTTGGGCTTGCCACAGGTGTGGGCCAACACCAGGTGCAGGCTTTGGAACTATAGAACCCTACTTAGTTTTCCTTTCTGGACATTTACATTTTTACCTACCTGTGGGAATTTTATTGATTTATTTTGACTAAGTATTCATTATTTCTGTGGTCTAAATTCCCTTAAGTTCACATTTCCTATTTTTGAGGGCGATTTAAATTCAGAACTGAGCCTTGAATAGGCCAGTGGGTTACAAATCCATGTGACTCATTGCTACTTTCTTGTGTGTGATATATTTCTCCTTCACAGTTCTGTGAACCTGAACTTATACAGGACATAGCATAAAAATTGAATTAATATTAAATGTTTGATCATTGCATTCTCATTTTGTGGCTCAAGAATCTGAAGCAGTTAAGCTACATATTCTGCATAGAGACCAAAAAGCATGACACCTTCAAAGAAATATAGTTATAAACCCCCACATATATTTTTTTTCTTTAAAGGCAATCCTTGTTCCATAACAGTAATCTCACTATTTTCCAAATTCAAAAATAGCAGGACTTAACAATTGTTGTTCAAACAAGAAATACAAATTCATTTTATATCCCATGTTTAGGGCATCCATCCTAGAGGGAAACAGGAAAACTTGAGCATACAGGTTTTTCCTTCCCTATTTTTTTCACCCAAGCTTAGTGTATGTTTTTCTGGCCATGAACAAGGTTTTATTATTGGTAATAAAATACCACCTCTGTCTCCATTTGTGAATGCCAATCAGTGGAAATATAGAAACTCCAATTTGTTCCTAATTTCAGAAGATCCCAGGGAGATTGTTGCATTTAGTGTTCAACACATTATCTTGTTATATATTTGTACATGCTTTTCAAAATGACCTAAAAATAATTGCTCTGAAGTAACTTAGCATTATTCTCCTTTTCATGTATTATCACTTTAAAAAAAGAAATCATATTTTAGTTTAGCATAGTATGGAAAAATACACAATTTTATGGTTTTTAAAAAACATGTATTTTAAGTACTAGGATTTAAAATGAGTTCCTAGAATTGGACTGGGTTAGAGACTGGGTTCTTCTGTAAAGCAATCTTTCTGCTCATCCTTTGTCTTTGTACAAAGCCAATGGATCCCAAGCCTTTAGCCTTTTAATGAAAACTCTTCCGTATGTCTTACAGATGGATGCCTGAGAATCCTCCTTCAAGGGCATTGTAACATGGCTAATATTGTGATGATACAGCTGACACCAGACTTGTCTACCTCCATCTTGTTTGAATGCATTCATTCTCTAAATTACTCATGTAGAAACTGACTTCTCTCTTTGTTGATATACTCATTTATAATCCCAGTTTCTAATTCACTGAAATGCTAATGAAAAAATGTTCTGATATGAATGATATGTGTTTGGGTATCCTTTATGTTTGTTTTACTTACATTATGATTGGGTAGTTAAATTATTTGTTCAGTCTTCATAAGTCTACCACAATAGAAAATCCTTTTTTCCCTTTCATATATGCTAAAACATAATCCCTTACTGTGGCTTTAAGTAATTTAGCTGAGTTTAAGGAGATATGATGCATATTAATGACTTCATTTCAATAATCAAAATGCATATGAAAAGAATTGAAATTAATACATTTCTGGGGTATAGAGTTAGTGGATATAGTATAAATACAGCACCATTTAAGTGGAGCAGTATTCCTACTTTCCATTCCAAATTCTCACATCATTATAGTTCTTTTTAATGACCACATGATTTGGCAGGTAACACATCTATAAATGAGAAGGAGGAATTCTTGTTTCTAATTTGAAAGCTAAGTTTAAATTCAAAATATGCCCTAGTTTGAGTAAGAATACTTGAATATATTTTTGGTCATAAATTAAACATTTATTGATTTTCTCACTTTATGCCAAATTTCAAAAGTGTTTAGATGTACATTTCTCCCACACATATCTCTGAAGTTCCAATGCATTCACATTTTATTTGCATAAGTGCTGAAATTCTGGGTGCAAGGTAGCAGGCACAGAACAAGTAGTTTTTTTGAGTTTGATGAATTCTTAGTGGCCATTTAACTGGATCTCATCATTTTTAGCTTCCTCTTTGAGAAAGAGATAGACTCTGATATGTCTTCAAGGTTACACAGTAAGTTTTGTAGCAGCAGAACTTCCCTTTGAACTCAGATGTATGACATCCCAATCACCTGTAATCTTATGTCGTGCCTCACATTGGGTACCAAATATTGGGGTCCCACCCCAGGAGCAAGGTCAGCTAAGACCTGAGGAAACTGGCTGTGACTAACTGAAGAAATATTGACTTAGAAACAATGGTAAAGAAAGAGACCTGAAATATAGACTAGAATTAAAGTGTGAGTTCAGGGGTCCATTGCCCATTTGTAGGCTTGTGGCAATGGCCCAGAGTTTTTGCTCCAGTCTGCTTTTATTGAAGTCTATTTGCTTAGAGGATAAGATGCAGGAGGGAATAAAGATGCCAGCAGTTTCTCTGATTGAACATATCAGCTCCTATTGTTATTATTATTAACCTTAAGGGTAGCCTTGAGAAATCTGAAATCTGAGCCTTGTATTGGGAGAGACTCCCGCTTGAGATCACACACACAGATTTCTAGGGAGGTGATAAACTCTGCTAGTTCCTGTGGAGTAAAATGCTACTGGCATTAATCTCCTCTGTGGAATTGGTGGAAGGGAGGAATTTTCTTCCCATCGCCAACACAGAGGATCTTCCTCTGCAATGAGGGATATAAGCTCCTCTGCACATATCTCAGGGTTCAAGCTACTCCCTTCATGTATGCCCCAGCAAATGCAAATCTGCACAATGGTATCTGCTTTGCCTGTTTAATGGGCAGGGAACACCGTAGAAGATGTATCTTTTCTAGCACTTGCCATAATCTCTTCTATCGCCATCTCATCAGAGTGCTCACAGACCCAGCAAAGTATTTGTAAGCTATATTCCCAAAAGGCTAGAAATTCAGAAAAGGCAGGAAGCTTGCTAGCAATGGTTGTTTAAATGTAAACGAGCTGAATTTTCTTTGTTCCGACTCACTTAGCTTACTTTTTAATTTTCCTCTTTTTCTGGGAATGCTTTCCCTTGCCAAGAATCAGATCTTCAGTCTCCATTCTCCCAACATCATCTTCCTTGTGCTCTTACAACTTAGAATCCATGACTTGTCAAAACTGTAAAATTTGTGAGAAAAAAACATGTATGCAAAACAATGTATATGTCCCTATCATTTTTGTATATATGATAGGTATCTGAATGAGGAAATATTAGGAAAGAATGAAAAAGCATTATCTGTGGCCAAAAATATTTGTAATAAGCAAGAATTTGGGGAATTAACTGATTTTGAATAAGGAATTATCATAATTTTACACAAAGATATAAAAGAAATTAATTCATTAAGTCTGTTTCTATTCTTCTCTTATGTCCAAATAATTTTATATTTTCTTTTAGATAGACCTTAAAATATAGAAATTTAGTGGAAAGTGATTAGTTTGAGTCCAAAAGGAAAAAACAAAACAAACAAAAAAAAACACCACTCACTGTATGCTTTTATAACTTATGTTGTTTGGGACATGATGTTTGTTGAAAGGCTATATAACATGTGGCCTGTAAATATTTCCAGCTTCAAATTAATCTACTTATAATCTCTGCATGAAAATAACCCATTCCACTTATTTTTTGCCCCCCCGGCTTTGTTTTGACTTCCACAAATTTCCCCTTTTTCTCACAAAAATCTTCAAAATCTTTTGTGGTAAAAAGAGAAAAAGCTAATTAAGTGTGTAAAATATTCGAAGTGATTAGCAGAAAAGGCAATTATCTGCCTAGAAATAAATGTTGCCATCTGTTGTACACAAGAAAGTACACCGACTGTAGAATTTAGCCAATTCTAGAAAACCAAAGATGACTGTGATTCTCACAGTTCAAATGGTCCATAGTAATCTAATTTAATGCAATATTTGTGATTAACTAATGATTATAGATGCTGATGTTGGAAATAAAATTTATAATTTGTGTATCCTCTACCTGCTTAAGATCAAATACAAAGTAATATCATTTGTGATTATAGAATCCCTATTACAATATTCAGTTACTCTGGTTCTGTTTGGCATCCTAAAATTGACAGTATTACTCATTGGATACCCTGAGATGTGTCATTCTTTAGAAATATCTGTGGAATATGATTTAATGAATGGTAATGCTAAAAGAGGACACTTCATACACAACTATGAGCTTCAAGTCTCTATCTCATATCGAAATTATCAAATTCTAAATTTTAGGCAACTAAATTTATTCCCCAAGACATGAATAATTGATTATCTGACTTTGCCAGTGATTTTTCCCTGTTAAATATTTCATTCTTCATTGTGTGCAAAGAAGTTCTGAGAAATACGTATATGAGTTTATTATTCTTTAAGGATTTATCACTAGTCTACAGATGCAAAGGAACTAATATCAGGCTATTGCTATTAAATTTTTAGAAATACTGCCCACGCAGTAAGATTTCCTGACCTTGCAGGCTAATAAAATGTTTTAATGTATCAGAATCAGCAGAGCATGTGGGCAGATAAGTCACTGAGCTAATTAGTCATCCCTCTCCCAAGAGCTGTGTCTGACTTAGTGGAGTGTGTTTAGCATTACAAGTAAATCAACATTGTTGCGGCACGGAAACATTTCTGAGTCATTCCCATAACTCTGCCGCCTTGACTTTCCAATAAAATCCTCCAAGTTTATGACTCTTATAGATTGTAAAAATGGAGTATAACAGGGAGAAAAATTGATGCCACACATAATCATATGATAACCATAGTACACACTCTTTAAGATTCAGAATGGAGTCCTTTGTGATGGAAAAGAAGGTGCTAATACGTCAGTTCATACACATAAAATGAACAATGGAGAATAGCTCACTTTTACTAGAGTTGACCCATAGCATTTTCACTGACATATTTGCTTCTTTGCTACTCTTATTGTTTTAGGATACAGGCACAGTTGAATAAAAAAACAATGATAACAGCAAACTTGGTATATAGCCAGAGCAGTCAGGATTGAGTTTCAGGCAGACATTTGTATGGGAGTAGCAAAGACAACTCTCATGGCTCTCCTTAGGAATTCTTTTAAGGAGCAGGAAAAAGCAGCAATACTATCATGAATCAGTAAACTTTCCATATAATTGTATCTTATTTTTTAACTTCTATTTACATATTTTATAAGCTTTTCCACAAAAATAATCTTTGGCTGCTCTCACAGAGTGAACTTATGAGGGTTGGCCAAAGACCAGTTTTATAGATTGATGAAAATAGATAAAGATAAAGTCAATTGCTAAAATTATATGCTTGCAACTGTCAAAACCTGGAATACCTAATAATACAAAGGTCATGAGATTCATGGCTACATGAAGAGATGAGAATTAAACCGATCATGTAAAGAGTGAAAAAAAGAGGGATGTAAGAAATAGTTCCCCATAATTTACAGTCTCTTTGCCTTATCAATTCTTTCTTTTCCTTTATCTTTTAAATAAGGCAAACTTCTTTGACCCTAAAATATATTTCCTTGGCTCTACTTTTTCCACCATCTTATCCATTCCTCTCCTCCAATTCCAAACATCTGAAAGGAACAACAACTTTCACTTTCTTGCCAATAATTCCCTTTGTAGACATTTAAAACCTGGCTCCCACCTCTCATTACACAGGAATTGCTCTCATGACAGTCACCAGTTTATTCCTAACTCCAATATTCTGTTTTCAGTAATTTCTCATTGCATCTAGAGCTCACTGCCACATTTAGAACTCTTGAAAACTTGCTTACTTAAACCGTTTCTCTCTGGACTTAAATGGCACTACAAGCAAGCCCCAGAAAGAAAAAGCACTTTTCAGTTCCAATTTCTGGTCCTTCTTCTAGAGCTCTAAATGTGGCCTTGTTTAAGTTTCTTTCTTTGACTCTTTTTCCCATTTGTCAATCTCATATATTCTTCTGGACTCAAATATCCTCTTCATGGGTTATTCAAATTTTCTTTCCTGTTCCATTTTTCTCTTGAGCAACTGGCTCATATTTCCAAGTGTCTCTTAGATATCTTCATATCAACCCAGTTTAACTAAAACTAAACTTGCTGTCTTATTCTTCAAGACGATTTCAACTATTATTCCACCACCCACTACATCATCTAAATCAAAAAGAAGATGAAATAAAAACACACTTCTCATGGAACTGATATGTAACTAGACCCTGATCTAAGAGCAGTTACTTAATAACTATTAGCTTTGTCTGCCACTCTTCTCCTCCTCTTATTGTTTCCCCATCCTTCTCTTCCTTCTCCTCCTGCTACTACTTCTACCACCATGCCACCTTTATTACTGTGCCTACCATTACTAGGACCAGCTGCATAATTTGTGAAGCCCATTGCAAAATGAAAGAGTAAGTAGCCATCGTTTGACAGGAAGAAAGAAAATGATTAAATGAATTTTCATTGCCTTGTATGTTCTTTTGATCACTCATTGTGACTGAGCTATCTGAGTTTGTTAATTCATACTTATCTGGAAGAGAAACAAACATTTTTAAATCTTTGGAATAAGAGAGAGTTTTGCAAATTAGAGTTAGGTGTCCACTAAAGTTAGGAACTGGGAGATAGGAGAGCTATATTCCTGGGGTGGTTGAATTTCATAGAAGGTGTCTCTCAGATCCTTGAGCACATTATATCTGGGTGATAGAAGATTTACATTTTAAAGGAACAGAAAAAGCATTTAGAATTATGGGCTTTCTATGTAACTTCTCTAAGAAAAGAGAGGTTAAAGGCCTTTAGTTAATTTGGGGTTGGAACAAACAGTAAGTTCTTTTGGCAGCTCTATTAGTCAAGTGTCTCTAGAGAAATAGAACTGATATAATGTATATTATATGTAAATATATTTATGAATATATATTTGGGTTCATATATATGAGATCTATTATAAGAAGTGAATTGACATGATTATGAATGCTGAGAAGTTCTAAAATTTGCACTTGGCAAGCTGAAGACCCATGAGGGCTGATGGAGTAAGTTCTAGTGTGAAAACCATCAGGCTGGAGACCCATGAAGAGCAGATGTTTCCATTTGAGTCTGACGGCAGAATAGATGTAATGCCATGCAGTCAGTTCGCTGGAGTGACCTCTTATGAGTGGAGGAGCATCTATTGTTTTGGTCTATTCAGTTTCTTAACTGTTTGGATGAAGTCCAGTCACACTAGGGAGTGCTTGACTCAGTCTAGTGTACTGAGCCAAGTGTTAATCTCATCAAAAAACATTATCACGGACACATACAGAACAATACTTGACCAAGTATTTTTTGCTATATTCAACTGTTGCCACGTGATATCTGCTCACATTTTGTCATCTATAGTTTCAATTTAGAACGTTGATTGCACAGCTGGATCTTGTTGTGAAATTTTATTGCTATAATTAAATAAACAACGAACACAGCAAATATTTAGTAAGCGCATGCATTTTATCAGGCACTATGGAAAACAAGTTTTATAGCATTTTACCTACTTGCCTCCTACCTCTTCAACATCTTCTAGTTTGAAAGCCTCTTCCCAAACATGAATGCTTTTTTCTCTTCTAAATGAAAGCTCTAACTTCAGGTAAAGTATTTAACCTGGGAACCTAGCATTTATTTCTCCCTGTGGGTCCTCTAAAATGTCTGTAATGGAGTCTTTTAAAATTATCCTGCATGATAGGAAGCAATACCAATCACAGGATAGCCTCCAAGGGAAATTTCTCTCAAGATTTTGTTCTATGTCCACTTTTCCACATATCTTACCTTATTTTAACTTTTGTTCACAGGATCGAGCTTATTTATAAAATGACGATGTTCCCCTTTACAGAGGACAATTGCAAAAGTCATGGCTTATAGACTGATTTGTAATATTTTAGATGAATTTTTAAGTTTTTCTTTCTTATTCCTGCTTAATTTAGTTAGTGACCAAATAATTTTGAGTTTCTATTACGTGCTACAGAAATTTACTGAGTGACTCCTAGGATTTGAGAATGCATCAGTTCATGAAACAAAGCATGACCCAATCCACATAGAGCTTTTTATTTTGGTAGGGAAAAATGGAGAGTAGTGAAATAAATAAATAAAATACATGAAGGGTGATGAGTGCTATCAAAAGAAAGTAAGAGTATTGATAAGTAGGGAGACCAGGGTAGATTACAGTTTTTAACAGGCAATGAGAGAAGATTTCACCTTTAAGGTGACATTTCAGAAGAGAACCAAGAGAAATAGATGGATAATTTTTTTTTTTTTTGCAGTTTTTGGTTGGGGCTGGGTTTGAACCCACTACCTTTGCTTTGGTTGGGGCTGGTGCCTATTCCTTGAGCCATAGGTGTCACCAGATGCATAATCTTTAGGGAAAATTTAGGAGAAGATATTTCTAAGCACAGCTTACAGAACTGTGGCTGTCCTGATGCAGAAGTGAACTTAATACATTGAAAGAATAATAAGGAAGATAATGGGGTAAGGCAAGTAAATGGTAAGAAATAAGCTTGGAGCAATAATGGTGGGTTTGTATACTTTTGAGAAAACATGGTCTTTCACCTTGAATTTAAAGCTATTAAGGTGTTTTGTGCATACTTGTGATACAAATGACCTACATTTTAGAAAAATTACCCTTGATGAACTGTTGAGAATAGATTAGAGAAGAGTCATTCTGAAAGTAGAAAAGTAAATCATGTGCTTTTGAGGAAATGATGACTAGAATGAGGGTCATTATGGTGGAGGCGATGAGAATTGAGGTGATCCTGGGTTTATTTTGAGGGTAGGCCTTACAAGGATGATGATAGAGCTGACATTTTAAAAATAGAGGAGTCAAAAATGAGTCCAAAACTTTTGTCCTGGAAAACTAAAAATAACTACATATGCCATTTTCTAAGAAGACATAGTATCAGGAGTTCTGCGTTGGACATGATACTTTTGAAATTCTGTTATTAATTTGAGTGGAAAGGGACTAGTTAGTTAGCAGTATGAGCCACAAACTCTTGGCTGTACATGTATGTTGGAGATTGTTAGTATATCAGAGGTGCCAAGAACAATAATGCTAAATGGGTTGCCATAGAAGTAGTGTAGCAAAAATGATAAAGGTCCGAGGACTAAGCCCCGTGGCCCTCCTAGTGTTTGCAAGTTGAAGACGTGAATAGAGTAGACAGCTATAGGGAGGAAATCAGGAGAGTTCCTGGAGCTTAATGAAGAAATTCTTTCATGGAGGAGTAAATATCCAATGACAATTGGCCATGGGGTTTAGCAATGCAGAGATTGTTGGTGCCCTTGACAAAAGAAGTTTCAGGGAAATGGTTGTGTGAAAGCTCAGAGTTCATTCAAAAGAAAATCAGAAGAGAGTCATGGGACCTCACAAATAGTGAAACTCCTGAGGTGTTGAGGTATGGTTTTGCCAATAAAAGGGACCAGAGATTTAGGATTAAAAGAGAGTTTATTAAAGATGAGAGAAATTGTATTATATGTAAATGCCCATGGGAAGAACTTTCAAGTCTGTTTATGTCTGTAAAAGATAGGACCTTAGAAATCTTAATGTCATTTTGAGAGTTATTCAGATAACAAAATTTTATCAGCTGGAGAAGCAAAAGAAACAGTAACCATGGAGAAGTTAGCCCATGGGGCTGAGAAACAATGGAGACTGATTGCTATTAATTCTAGGAAGCGTGAATATGAAAATTAGGAAATGTTCATCTCCCTGAAATTTATATGGTCACTTTCTGGTCACATGCATATGTATTATCTTGTTTTATATTCTCAAAAGCTCTGGCAATAAGTGAAATGTGATATACTCTTATACTAAAACAAGGAATTATATTCCCCAAAGTTATGAGGCTTGACTTAACCTCTCCAGAAATGTTTACTTTCACATAGGGAATTAATACCGTGGCATAAACAAAGGTCCTTGTGTTTCCACTCCAAATAGAAGATATATATTCTAGGAAGACATCTAGTAAAAATGATAGTTATTTAAAACATATGCAAGAGGTGAGTTGAGAATGATAGTGAAGTATAGTAAAATACCATATAGTGTGGTTTTGTATATAATATTGTCATCACAAATGGAGAAATAAAGAGAAATTTTGTAAGAGATTTTTCTTAGACCATAGATAGAGCCAAAACATCTCAGAAAAAAATCTAAGATGTAATTAGTTAAGGACTTTGACAGGGAGTTAATTACAGAGTAAACTCTCCGTTATCTGTTGTAGAGAGGGAATTTCCTGTCCTTGTTAAACAGATTTTTTTAATTAATGAGAATTATCACATACACTATACAGGGGATTACCAGTTTTCCAAAGAATTAGAAAATGATGGAATATACTTAACACTAAATTAAATCAAACACAGTATAATTGTTTTAATGACTCCAAAGTTGGAACTACTAGAATACATAACAGAGGGAAATTCCTCCTGTTAACCTAGTGGTGATTGAAAAAGTATTGAAAACCATGTTTCATTGAGTTGGTAATGCCAAGAATGGCCCATTAAAAAAAAATTTGTTTTTGTAATGTAACAAAGTAAAATGTTTATTTACATGAAACTCTGGTTTTGTTATCAATAGCCTGTAGGTATTGAAGTTCAGAAAAAAAAATATAAGAATTCAGATGGATTATGTATGTCAATAGACAAAAACATGTAGGCAAAAGAAGCCATAATGATGACATATGCATTGTTCAGTATCCTGTAAGGAGATAGGAGTTATAGCAGTTTGTTTTTATTGTCATCATTGTTTGTTTTTATTTTTAAAAAAGAACATTTGATAGATTTGATACCAATTATTGGCATTCTGTAAAGGCAGAAAGAGTATAGTAAGGTACAAGGGATGGTGACTACTGAAGGGTGGCTTCCACCTGAGGCTGGGCAATTAGAGTTTGGGATTATTAGGCTTTTGGAAATAGGGTTTGGAATTTGCAGAGCGAAAACTCAGATGCCTAAGAAAGTTACCACTCATTCTGTTGACGCTAATGTCTCTGAGGGGCTATGAAGAAGTTGGTTCTGAAAGTATTAGGAAAAGTGAAAACTGAAGTCAATTGCTGCTACTGAAATGAAATGTCATTGTCAAGGTGAAAAGGTTTTGCTATGGGAAGCTGAAAGGAGCAGGAAGCAAAATGGGAAGAGAAAATGAATAGGAAGGAGTGTGTCCCCCTTCTTTTCTTAGTTCATCAAGTGTTTTTTCTAGTATCTTCACATATATATATAAGTTATACATATAATATATGTATATTATATGTATAACATTATATTTGTGTGCATATTCTTTTCAGACAGCTTCTCATTATGTTGCCCAGACTGTTCTCAAACTCGTGACTTCAAGAGATTCTCCTGCCTCAGCCTCCCAAATAAATGGGATTATATACTCAATCCACCATGTCCAGCTCTTTTCTAGTACCCGCAACTGGCCAAGATTTACAGAAGCTCATGGAACAGAGCAGAGGTGTGAGAATCAAGTCTCAGCCCCATATCATAAGGGGAGGGTTTGAAATTCAGAGTGGAAACAGTAACTGCAACAGAACTTACAATTCAGATATCATTGCAATTTACATATGTGAACACAGTTTTTCACTAGTCTCATAATTGAAGTTGTGAGATAAAATTTGAATTTTATCAAGAATCGATTCTTATATACATTTGGATGTTTATTACTCAGTGAATACATTTAAATTTTTTTAAAGTATGGTTTGACAAAACCTATAGAATATTGTTACCCAACCAGTGTCACAACTTGCTTCAAACATAGAAAATGCAACCGAGTAGATAATTCTTTCTTGAAGTCATTTTATTCTTTTTTTTGCTGTTTTATGTAAGATTATTTTTGTTTCTTGATGTTCATTGTGAAAAATTTTCCTTAATTAGGTATATAAGAATATAAAACACAAAATATATATCAAGGCAATACATCATTTTTGTATTTCTTTCTTTTTTTATGTTATTTTAAAAAAGAAAAGATGTCTTAATTCTGAAGTACTCTTATTCCAGTCTTAACTTGCTATCATAATTTTCTCAAACATTGGTCAACAATTTGTAGTGGAAAACTAGAAGTGGGAAAAGGTCATATGATTACCCCTGTAACAATCTGAGCAGAACATGAGATCAAACTAGCCATGAGCTAAACCAGGGGTTCTCAGACTACAGCTTGCGGGCCACATGTGGCCCACTGAGGACATTTATCCAGTCCGCCAGGTGTTTTGCCTCCACTGCCTGTCCTGTTTAACAGCAGACTCATCCCGGCCTGCAAAATATGTTAGCGGAAAAACCATTGGTTACATTCCCAAACAGAACATGTGTGGATTCACTGGAAAAGCTGCAGAAGGAGTTCCAGTTTAGATTTTAAGAGCTTCATCTCCATGAACAGGACATACAGCTTTTCCATAACCCATTTTCTATTGACATTGAAAATGTGGAGGTCAGCCCCTGAAGTCGCTGCCTTGAATGCCCCTCTGCCAGCTGCTCCGGCACCACCTTGAGTGGGC